>JAURVB010012520.1:0-41559 GCA_033002965.1 Piper betle | reverse complement strand
CTGCACCCGTTGGTTCCCCAATTGCCCGTCAACTCTGATGTCTGCTCGGGTAGGTTGTTCCACCACACGAATAACACCGATTATCCGCATTGGGCGCGGGATTATCTAGGGACAACCGCCAAACCCTAGCTCCCGATCGTCCCACCAGCTAAACCTGTGACAGTTCTCCCCCACCAATGAGAGCCGATGTCCTCATCGGAGGGCTAAGTCCCGCCAAATACTTCTTGATCCTCACCTCAAATTGCCATAGGTCCGCCGCCTTTTCCCAACTCGCCTCGCTTCTCGGTTCCCCCTTCCACTTGATAAGATACTCAGCCCCAGTGTTTGGAGCACCTTGCCTGTGATCCAAAATCCTCCCCACCTGTTTCGCAAACTGTTGCCGGATGGTTGGTGGAGCCCGCTTGGGATGAGCTCTCCTCGGATTGACCAGATCCTCATGGAAAGGCTTGAGAAAGCTGACGTGGAAAACCGGGTGAAGCTTATATCGTTCGGGTAGTTTCAACCGGTATGCGACACTCCCGACGACCTTCTCCACCTCGAATGGCCCATCGTACCTTTGCACCAATGCTCGGTGCACCTCGGTACGCCTGATCTTCTTCCAGATCTGGGGTGTGAGCTTCAGCATGACTTGGTCCCCGACGCTGAAGGATAACGGCCTCCTTCTAAGGTCCGCGTATTTCTTCATCCGCCGCGTTGCTTTGGCTAACGAATCCACCGCATCCTCGTACAACTCTTGCCTTCCTCGCGCAAATCTGTACGCCGCTGGACACTTGATCCCCCTACTCTGTTGGGCAACCTCCTGTGGTGTGAGAGGTTGATAGCCAGTAGCAACCTCGAAAGGACTCTGTCCCGTCGCTGAAGAACGATGCAGATTATAAGAAAACTGCGCCGCATCAAGAAGTTCCAACCAGTTCGTCTGGCTGGCCGTGACGAAATGCCTCAAGTACTCCTCTAGTACCGCATTCGTCCTCTCAGTCTGTCCGTCAGTCTGAGGATGGTTGGCTGTAGAAAACTTGAGTTTGCTTCCAAGCAACCCAAATAAACTCGTCCAGAATCGTCCCGTGAATCTGGCGTCTCGATCGCTCACAATGTCTGCCGGCACTCCAAAGTGCTTGACCACGTTCGCAAAGAACAAACCTGCAGCCACCTCCGCTGTACACGTCTGCGGAGCTGCAGAAAATACGGCATACTTGGAGAATCGATCTACAACAACCATTACCGAAGACATTCCCTTCACCTTGGGGAACCCTGATATGAAATCAATTGAAACCGAACTCCACGGTCTCGTCGGTGTAGGTAGAGGCTGTAGCAAGCCTGCCTCTAGTCTTCTTTCCACCTTGTCTTGTTGGCATACCAAACAAGACTTCACGAAAGCTTCGATATCGGCCTCCATTCTCGGCCAATAGTACACTCGGGTCATGAGTGCACACATCCGGTCCACCCCCGGATGCCCTGCCCACTGGGTGTCATGGGACTCCTCCATTAGCTTTCGTCTCAATCTACCGGTAGGGATATATAACCGACCCCCACTCGCGTAGATGATTCCATCGTCAAGCCAATATTTCCGAACCAGGCCCTCCTTGATTCGGTCAACCATCTTCTTGTATTCCGTATCTTGCCGCGCTAACTTCCGAACCTGCCCCAGTAGCTCGGTCTCTATCCTCGACACAGCTGCCACCGTCTCCATATTCTTCCGGCTAAGCGCATCAGCCACCTGATTTGACTTACCCGGGCGGTGTAGCCACTCAAAGTCGTACTCGGCTAAAAACTCTTGCCACCTCGCTTGTCTCGGAGATAATTTCTTCTGGGTCTTGAAGAAGGTGTTAGCGACATTGTCAGTGATGACAATGAACTTTGCCCCCAGCAAGTATACGCGCCACACTCGAAGACAATGTATTACAGCCAGCATCTCCTTCTCATGAGTGGAATACCTCGTCTCAGCTTCTTTGAGTTTCCAACTCTCGAAGGCAATCGGATGCCCTCCTTGTTGTAGTACGCCTCCCACGGCCTTGTCCGAAGCGTCCGTCACGACTTCGAACGGTTGACTGAAATCCGGCAATTTCAGTATCGGCTCCGATGAAATAGCAATCTTCAATTTGTCAAAGGCTGCTTGGCATGGCTCCGACCACGCCCATGACTGATCCTTCCTCAATAGGTCAGTCAGCGGTGACACTACATGGCTGTACCCATGTATGAACTTCCGGTAATAATTGGCCAAACCAAGGAAGCTCCTCAACTCCGTCACCTTTGTCGGTATCGGCCAGTCCACTACTGCCTTTACCTTTGATTCCTCCATGCGCACCTCTCCATGGCCAATTCGGTGGCCTAGGAAGCTGATTTCCTCTAGGCCGAACTCACACTTCTCACGTTTCACGTAAAGCTTGTGCTCCCGTAGCCGATCAAGAACTTGCCTCAGGTGACCCCAGTGCTCCTCCAAGGATTCACTGAACACAACTATGTCATCCAGATATACGACGACGAACTTGTCGAGGAAGTCACGAAAGACATCACTCATCAAGTTGCAGAACGTCGCTGGAGCGTTCGTCAACCCGAACGGCATTACGAGAAACTCATATGACCCATATCTCGTAACCATAGTTGTCTTCGGGACATCTTCCGGCGCAATCCGGACTTGCCAATATCCCGACCGTAGGTCCAGCTTAGTGAACATCCGTGCTCTACCAAGTCTGTCAAACAGGTCAGCTATCAAAGGCACAGGGTACTTGTTTTTGATTGTTACCTTATTCAATCCCCGATAGTCGACGCATAGTCGCAATGATCCATCCGCCTTCTCCTGGAATAGAACAGGCGCCCCATATGGTGCAATAGATGGTCTAATTTTCCCCGATTCCAGCAACTCCCCTAGCTGGAACTTGAGTTCTGTGAGTTCTTTAGGCGACATTCGGTATGGCGCCTTAGCTGGTGCTCTCGCTCCCGGCTCCAGCTCGATCCGGTGTTCGATCGCCCTCTTGGGAGGTAATCCGCCTGGTAACTCATTGGGCATCACATCGGCATATTGCTCCAGCAATCCCCGCATTGTATCCGGAATCGCCACCACACGATCCGGTTGAACCTCCACCATTACCGCAAGATAAGTCAAGGCCCCTTTCTTGCACCCCTTCGACACTTGCATTGCCGACAAGTGCTCCATTTCGAAGGTGCGGTCCTCGACCCCTGAAGGTGTTTTCTGGCCACGAACAAAGCTTGCACCTGCTTTGTCCATAATCAGGATCCCTCCAAGTTGTGGAAACACTCCAACCCCGGCAGTCGCCATGAAGGCGTTCCCAATGATCAAATCGAAATCATCCATTTCGATGACCATTAGGTCCGTCAGTCCCTCATAGTCTCCCACTTTGACCCTTACGTTTCGGGCAATACCCTCCACTGGTCTCGCCTGGGAATTGACCGCCTTAATCTTGCTGGTGTTGTTCACGGTCTTCAGCCCTATCTTCAACGCCATCCCCGTTGAAATGAAACTGTGCGTAGCACCAGTATCCACAAGTGCTGAAACCTTCCTCCCATTCACACAAACAGGAACATACATCAAGTTGGCTCCCCCTTGAGCCCCGCGTTCAGCTCGCAATGCCCCGAGTATCTGAAGGGTTGATGCTCGGGCAGGAAGCACCTCTTCTTCCTGATCTGGGTTCTCCGCTTTCACCATGGCATTCACTTTGGCTTTGTTCGGACAATCCCTTGCCCGGTGCGGTCCGTTGCAGATAAAGCATCCGGACTGCGTTCCCTCGTTCTTCCAGTTGGATGAAGTGCCCGCCTTGAAAGGTCCACCTTTCCTCTTTGGTTGCGGTCTCCGGAATGGCTTCTTTTCACCCTCCCGACCGTTGCCTCGACCCTTGCCTCTTTGGAATTTCCTACTAGAATCGGCGTCTTGCATGGTTCCGGTAGGCTTGTAATCCACAAGAGCGTCAGCGGCCACCAAAGCCGCAGGCAAATCCTGGACTTTCTGCCGTCTCAGCTCCGTCTGAGCCCATGGTTGTAACCCAGTAATAAAATTAAACAACTTGTCTTCTTCCGACATGTTTTTGATGTCTAGAAGACGGGAACTGAACTCCTTGACATAATCTCGAACCGTACCTGTTTGTCTCAACTTTCTAAGTTGATCTCTTGCCATCCACGTTGTGTTTGTGGGCAAGAATTGCTCCTGAAGTTCCCGTCTCAGGAATTCCCAAGTTTTTCAATGGAGTAGGCCATGATCCTCTATCTGTTCCTTGTCATCCTAGCAACACAAAAGCCCATTACTATTGGCTCTTTCCTAATATATATATAATCCTTGTAATCAATTGTAATAGACTTTTTTATATGCAATAACTAATAAATTTCTCCTTTTCACCTTTTCCTTTTCTCATCTCTGATTTGAGTGTCTGGTCATGATCCCTATAACATCATATGAACCTCATTCTTAGTTTGTTGAGCACTAATCTCTCAAACAAACATAACCAAAAATTCAATGAGTGGGTTATGGTCATCTAAGCCACCCTCACGTACTGAGGCTCATTGCTCTTCTCTAATGGCCTTCTCCTGCAAGCTAATACATATGCTCTTCCAAACCATGGTTTCAAATACATATGCACCCAGCCCATGCCTTGTTTTGGTGGGCCCCACTAGGACACGAGTTGTTGGATGTTTAGAGCATGCCACATGGCAAGATTTGAGTTGTCCACATTAGCCCTAGCTGCACCATGTTATTTTTTAGAGATTTCCCACAATTTTTTGAGTTTATACCCCTAGAGCCACCGCCAGCGAGTCTCCGGCTTACCCCGGCCATCAGACTAGCACCACCATAACCGCCTCGCTGTCAACTATATAGTCATACCTCTCACCACCACCAGTGCTGCAGCAATTGCCATCAACAACAATGTTTTATAGCCGGTTTCCACCGTCGCCGCCACATGTTGGAGCCATTTTCTGGCTCCGGCGAGTTACTTCCAGGTGATCCAACCAGCCAGATAGTTTCATCTTGCTGAGACCTTCATTTTGTGACCAGTCATGACCACAGCCGTGGCCATAATTGCCGCCAACGATGCCGCCACACCCATGGCAATTCTGCCATTTTCCAGCTAGCTAACGGCTGGATACCACCAATCACCACCACCAACATCTTCCTCGTCATCATAGGTGTTGTTCCCAACTCACGACGACCCCAGTCGTGTCACCGTCGGCATTTTCTGGCAACAGCATAGCCCACCCCATTGGACCGTATACTCGTGTCCACTTGCCTGTGTTTGTGTCCGCCAACTTGAGTCTTCTTCACCTGTTTGTGTCCACCTGCTTGCCCGTGTTCATGTTTGTGTCCAGTAATCCAGACCAGCTTAGCTGACCCAACCCATCAGTTTATCTAATCGAGACGAGTTAACCCGGCCAACCTAGTTCACTTGAGTGAGTTAACCTGATTCAGCTCATTTTTTACTGTTTTTGGTAATCTGAGAACCCCTACATTAATGTAGATATATATTCACATTATTTAGCATATTTTGGTGTTATAATTAATTTTATATATTTATTTGTTCATTATTATTTATTCTTTGTAGATGTTTGTTGTATTTGATGAGTGCTTATGTGATGATTTATGATTATTATTATTACATTTACTTATTAATATTAATCTTGTTCATGTTTATTAAAGTGTATATATATATATATATATATATATATATATATACATATATGTATATTTGTTCGTTGCATCCATGTTATTATTTATTTGTATTTAATTGTATATTTTGAATTGGATAACTATGATGACTATAATATTCTTATTATTCATGATTAAGTAAAATTAACAAATTGTTTATTTATTTATTGAATGATTATGTATTCAATTATTTAATTATTTATATGTTACTAATATGAGTATATATGATATTTACTTGTGTTTAGCCGTGTACTTATATAGTATATATTATTATTATTTTGTGATTGAAGTATTGATTATTTTCATATATTTATTATTTATATATTTATTCATAAGTGTATGTATTTATTTTTTTATTTATTATTTGTTATTTATTATTTCATTTATTATGTCTTGATTTGTGTGTTGTATGTTTAGTTGTAAGTTTATTTAATGGTCTTCTTTATTACGATGTACCGATGATGTGAGCACGCACCATGAACATGCTTCATATAGACATATCAGTATTTTAGTTAGCAGTGGGCTTTGATGTAAGTTTTGGAGTCCAAGCTCACCGTAATGAAGACATCACGCTTGGAGCTTAGACCATAGTTTTATTAGGACTTTTCTCAATTTTTATCGCAATACTCTAATGTTGATTTGATTTCTATATTGCAAGACATGTTAAGTGGTTATTTTATTGAATCCCACTTAACATGGGCCATTTAGACGTATTTTACTTCCGTAATTAAGATCCACCGAAAATTACCTTTGGGCCTATTATATAAATCTTTTCCCATGCCTATATAAGATTTTATCATATTTTTCGGTGCGATGTGTGACAAGGGAAAACCGACTACCACGTCTTTAGATAGGGCACATGTTAATCAAACCGAGCTTTGGATTTAGTGAGCATCCATTCCATTCCCGAGGAATCTTGACAACTCCACCTTTGAGTTCTTCAAACCTGGATAAGTGTGAAGGTTTACAGGTATTGCAATGATATCGATGATGTAGAGGACTGAAAGAAAAGAAAGTGATGTTCCACGCAATGGATAGTTTTTTAAGTTGACGAAGCATGAGATAAGATAAAAGGGATGCTGTCACGTGAGGTCGACAACTCCTATTTAATGCTCTTATGAGAGATTCTGTGAAGGAGAATATAAATGTTTTCACTTAACAGGAGAGTCAGCTCTACTTTGTCCGTTTGACTATTTGTTATTTCTAAATCAATAACACTCAAAACTGACATTTTTCATATTATATATGTAGGTTTCATGATTCTCAGTTGGCTTTGGTGGGAGGACAAATAAATATTACACACACTTCAGCTCAATGCAATTATTTTCTTTTACATTTTACTTATATTTGATGAGTTTTTTATGCATATTTAATGTTGTCTTCCATTCTCTTGATGCCAAGTGGGTTACTTCGATCTATATTATTGATCGAGTCTTATATACTAGCTACTTTAGACATGACTCGACTCGATCACGACATTTTGATCCTGCTCATATGTGAACCAAAGTCAAAGTGTTGCATTTGCTCCCAGGATTTATTTATATGGTTCATAAGCCTTATCATCCAATACGATTCTAATTAGGCTCTAATATCACTTTTGTAACAACCCAACCTAATTAGTACAAAATGATTGGCTTAGTCATATTTTCAAAATAGTTAACTAAGTTAAGGATTGTAAGCTCAACCCCACCGGAATATTGGATCTTATTCCATTAGGCATTTGATTGGGGCTAACTAATTGGACTAACTAGCTGGAGAACTTACTTTCAATTCACTTTAGATAATTTCGTCCCAAGAGTTCCTTTCTAAGGCTCATGAGACTAATTTAAATCTATATCTAGATAGACTTTTGCCATCCAATGCAGCCCTTTATTGGCTTTGATACCACTTGTAATAGCTCAACAACTCAATAAGTACAAATTGACATGCTTAATCATCTATTTAAAAGTAATTAACCAATTTAAAGACTATAAGAACCATCCCAACTAATATATTGGATCTTATCCCCGTAAGTTATAGATGTAGGACTAATTAATTAGATTAACTAGTTAGGGGAATTTATATTCTACCTACCTTAAGAAAATTCCTTCCCTAAAATTTTTTATTTTGCTCATGAGACTAATCTAAATATGCATCTAGGCAAATCCCTATTATCCAACATTGTATCTGTTTGATGTAAGATCCCCCAACTAGTTAGTTCAATTAGTCAGTCTAACATCTCATATCTACTAGAATAAGATCCAATATAATAATAAAGATGAACTTACAGTCTTGAACTTGGTTAATTATTTTAAAAGAAATGACTAAGCTTATCAATTTACACTAACTCGGCCAAGTAGTTACACATAATATCAAAGTCAACCTGATACTGTATTAGATGGTTGGGATCTGTCTAGATAAAGATTCATATTAGTAGGCTCAACAGTCATAGAAAGTAATTTATGGTAAGAAATTTCCTTAAGGTGGGCAAAAAGTAAGATCTTCCAGTAGTTAGTTTGTCTAGTTAGTTAATCTCACATTCAATACTTACCAGGGTATGATCCAATATATTAGTAGGGATGGTAATCATAATTTTAAACTTGGTTAATCACTTTTGAAGAAATAACTAAGCCTATTAATTTACACAAATCAAGCAACACCATTCACACCTTGCCTGACCTAATTAGTGCAAACTAATGAGTTTATAGGGCGTTTGGTTGCAATAGAATCTTATATATGGAATCTATAGAAATTTTTGTTACACTTTTTTATTTATTAAAATTATTAAAAATGATAGAGGTGATAAAATTATGTTTAGCAGGAAGGAAAGAGAGGGACAAGCTTTAGAAAAAATAAATAAATAGAAGTAGATCCTCTTTTTTTATTCTAAAATTTTGTGAAACTTTATGGAAATAGTCTCTACCAACTTATATGTTGTCAATGTTTTGCCAAACACCTTATTTATCCGTTACCATTGCCACTTTATATTTTGACAATAAATAGGCTCAAAACAATGTAACCAAATGCTCTATTAGTTGATTCTTCAAAAGTGGCTAATTAAATCAAAGATGATAAATGCCATTTCCAATATGTTGGGGTCTTATCCTGGTTGCTCTTGGATGAGAGAATTGTATTGAATATTACCTTGATAGGTATTAGATAATAGGATCTATTTAGATACATATTCAGATTAGGCTCATGAGTTTGTCCTATTAGTTAGTCGCATACCTAATACTTACTAAGGGTAAGATCGAATATAGAAGTTGGCATGTTGCTTACAGTTTTTAACTTAGTTAATTGATTTTTAAAAAGGACTACGTCTATTAGTTTGCACTAATAGTTAGCATTACTTGCAGATAAATCAGATTTAAGATATTTGAAGGCGACCTAATGTGGGTGAGAGCCAACTACAAACACTTATCATAAATTGTTAGATCCCCACAATGCTTAGGGCATCATAAAGATCACAAATATACAATAATAGTGGAAATGATTTAAGCATAATGAAAGGATAATCGCAAGTAGACAATCAAAGTAAACACAAGTGCATGATAAGCAAGACAATATGATGAACTCTAATAAGTGGTGTGTGAGGCAAGACAACTCAAACTTACAAACTTGCTTTAGTGAATCAATCAAACCATGCAAGTTACTATGAAACTTTGACCTTGATGCACTTAATTCTCTAAAGAGAACAAGTCAAATGCAAGAAAACTAAGTGAATTATGCAAGAATGTTAGTCAAATTAAAACAATCACATAATGAGATAATGGAAGAGAGAAGACACAAGGATTTTTTAAGACGTTCCGAACTCATACCCTCTCTTCTAGCCCACTAAATCCATTGGTGAGTAGGTCTTCATAGCTTCATATTGGCAACCAACTTGTACAACTTACAAGTAACAACAAGACCTTTTCACAAACACCAAGTGTTAATGAACCTTTTACTTTTAAACTCAAGTGCCAAGGAAGCTTCCACTCTTAACCCGTAGGAGCCTCCAACAAGTCTTCCTTCTCCAACGAAGAATGCCAGCAAGCTTTGAAAGCTACAAGCCTTCCTTCTTAAGAACCTCCCAAGTGTCAAGGAGTCTTGCAACCAACTCCAAACACCCTTGGAGCAACCACCACTTAAAGCTACACTTCCCTTCACAAGCGCACACCTTGAGCCAAGGGGGTCTCCTGCCTAAACACCCTCCTCCTCTAGGGAAAGTGCTCATACACACTCTCTACACCTTAACAGTTTACAAACAAGCTTAAACACTTGGGACAAGCATCACATATGCAAGATCTCTCCTTAGTACACAACCAAACTCCTAGGAGATTATAAGCTAATAGTTAAACTCAATCCTATCACAAGCTTGAGCTTCTAAATTGATTCAAGTGAGTCTAGGTTTCCATCATCTAAGGTGTGTCAAAACACTCCCCAAGGCCCTATTTATTTCTTTTAAATCTTAACTTTACTTTTTCCAATGACTAGTTTTGTCGCCTTCGGCTGATAGTTTGGTTGCCAAATGACTGACCGAAGGTTTGCCAAACACAGTCTTTGACCAGACTTTACAAGCTCATATTTCAGTCTGTAGAGCTGCAAATTAAGTGATTTTTTTCCTGAGCAAACCTAAGAATGTCTTCTATCATCTCTCCAAATTTCAGCTTAAAACACTAAGTAACTTGAGTGATATGATTTTATCAAGTTGGGATTTTTTTGAGAGGATCAGTTGCTGAAGTTTTTCCCAAACTTTAGAAAGCCATAACTCCTTGTAGAAAACTCTGATTTGAATGCTTTTTAAAGCTTTGAAAAGCTCTTGATGTTCTCTATCACTCTATAATTTTTTATAACCAAAATCATTTTGAGCTGATATTTATGCTCTTTCAAAATTAAGAGTTTTCATAGGCTCCAACATTGATCGAGCCAAGTGCAAAGGCAATCCTTTACCTTATGGCTAAGCAAACATAGTTTTGTTCACCAAATCAACATTAAAACCTCAAAACTATCAAAATTCTTTTATCTTTTAAGTTTTTGCCTCTTGCAACCTCGAAGTCCTCTTTGATTCCGGGAGTCTTCTAATGTAATATGATTCAATCTAAGTCTTTGGGCTTTCTATAGTATAATTTTGCAATGCTTTGAGAACTCAAAATGATAATCATCAAAAGTTAGGTTCAATAATATTTTCACAGGTAGAAATCTCTTCATCAATGGAGACGATTTGAAGATAAAAGAAAAACTCTAATTTTCTCTCTTAATTTAATGTGCCTAAGTTTCTGTAGGGAGGAGAAATAAAACGTCTTCACTAAGTTAAGGTTTTTACTTCATGTTTATCTCTTAAAAGAAGAAAAACTCAAAATTTGTTAGGACATGCTCTCAAATTAGGCATAACCAAAATGACATCCAACAAAGATGAAGATCAGTGTTTCATTCATTAAAAGATAAATATTATCACTTTTCTTGTTTGTCATCGATGTGACACCCAAAAGGTGTTGGAAACATAGATTCTAAAATAAGATCCATGTGATTATAATTACCAACCCTCTTTGGTCATGGATTGAGATAGATAATGCACAAGCATGGCAAAGTTAAGAACAAATACATTTTGTCAATATTAATAGTAAAAATAAAAAAATTTTAATGTATACCAATATGATGAATGACTTCATGCAAGTTTTTATTTATATACATGTCAACCAAATTAGTTCTTGGAAGATCCTTCATCTCCGTATGATCTATAAGGTCCTAATGGGCAGCCTCCATCTCGAAGGAAATTGGGAGAGTTATATTTTTTTCTTTATGAGCATATCACCTTCTAAATGATAATGAACATGTACACCTACATAAATTCATGCATTAAACTTATAAACATGAAACATAAATCTTCAAACTCATGACGAGTAATATTAAAAGACTAAATTCTAAATTTCGACACAACAGTATAAAGTCATTTTTTAGTAGGGAGGGTTATCCATTGATAATTGTTCTTGTAGAGGAATAAAATCACAGATTTGGCCAAATGTTGTCTACAAATAGAATAAAATCAAAAGTGCACCATTACAAGGTTTATTTAACTACATTGAATATATGGGTCATTGAAAACAAAAAAGAACAACAATCTCATTTGAAACCCAAGGATTTTATTAACTAGTGGCTTCAATTCAATGTAAGTGAGTCAATTTGGCTTTGTTTATAGGTCAAACCATACACCCATGGGCTAGTTGGGATATAGTGATAAGGATGGGTTAAGAAAGTAAAATGTTGAGGACCACATTTAGGGGAGCTATTTGGCCAGATCTCGAGTTATCTACCCATAATCCACAACTATAAGCCTATGAGAACAAAACACCCCATACAACCCACTTGTAGACCTTAATGAGAACCCAAGGGAAACATGCATAATGTGGGTCTTAGTGCCAGTAGTAACAATGATACTACGCACATAGCATACTATTAGCATGCCCATGTATCCTAAGACTACCTTAACTGATTGAGATCAACAGAGAACATTGCAGGATTATGATGATCTAAACACAAATATGTAATCATGAACTAAACAATAACAATCAAAGTAAATCCATCAAATTTACTCACAAGTGTTGGCGAACAATTCAAATAATACAAAGAGAAAATTTGATTGATTTAATTATCTAATCAATTTACAATTGATTACTTGCTTTGGCGATATGCAAGTTATCAAAAATATATTAATTAGTCTCACACAAAACCACCAAAGCAATAAAATTAAAAGAAGTTACTTCATGTTAGGTAAATCAACGAACACCTAATGAGCATAACAAATAACTAAGGCGATCAATCAAACAAGTAAAGAGAGAAGGGAAAGAATGCAAACATCAATTTTTATAGAGGTTCAAAATTCTCTTTCTCTCTTATCTAACCCCTTTATTGGGAAGGCCTTCTAGCTTTACTAGGGCAAACCACTTATACAATACACACAACACTTATTCTTCTATAAGCTCTTCCCGAGTGGAAGCAACAAGAAATACTAATTCCTCCACACACTTCCACTGAAGCTAAAGGACACTAGTAAAACACTCCTCACCGAGGTGCATTGTCAACCCAAAGTATTACACTTCAACAAATCAAAATCTCATTGGTGAAAGTAACACAAACGTACACTCCAAAAACACTTGGAGCAATATGAAGATCTCTTTACAAGATTAACACACTAATCTTTACACCAAAATTCACGTTCAAGAGATTCAAACTAGTGACATCCGTTCACACACAGTCTCTTCAGTTGAAGTTGCCAAAGTTGCACACTTGTAGCCTTGCTAGTTTGAATCACTTTAACATCCTCATTAGTCTCAAACCTTTTCCCGAAAAGGTTTATTTATGGGCCACACCACATAATCTAAACCATTAGACCATAAAGTAGTTAGGCAAGAACTTTCACATAATCACCACTTCAATTCTTTATTCCACCTAAAGTTTCAAGTGCAACCAATGCAATTTTATCTTCAATTCACCCCAAATTGTTTCCAAATGCTTTGTTGCCAAACATTTATACTAAACTTCAACTTTAATTGAAATCTGCTATATTTGGTTAACCGATCATTTACCAAACAAGGATGAAGAAGCTTGAACTTGAACTTGATTCTTCAAATTTAATCAAGGATTAATTGTATTTTATCAACAAAATATTAACCCAAGATCCAAGAAATCTTTATGACTAACACATGAAACCCGAGCAATCCAATCAACAGTCAAAGATTTCGACCATGCTTTCTTCCATGAAATGACTAACAATAATTAATGAGCTAATCATACATTAAGTACTTGTAAAACCCAGCTTCGGGTTAGAGTTTTACCTGCTTGTAGGTCGCCCGGTTCGGGCCAGTCTTCAATCGGTTTGAACAAGCTTGGGTCAGACTAATTTCCAGAATACGAGCATGGGGCCCAGACGGCCATATGACCATATTATGGTGGTTAAGTATGCCCGACATACAAATGATAGATTCAGTTATGATATAGTAGAACATGATTTATCAATGTATAGAAGAGGTATACAGATGATTTTTTTTATTTGTTAGCCAAGGTTTTAGACCTAGATCTAGGCTGTTACAACATTTAGCATCTGTTTCAAATTTTCAGGGTATCTCATTTACATGCATCATAGGGATTTTAAATCATCAGATTGTGCCCATGTGGGCCCAACTTCAATGAGTTTAGGGTTTGTGGCCCAATTAGACATCTTGCTTCAATCCCCGCCAATAGAGTAAAATTTAGGATTTGAGTTAGTTTTAACTTTAGACGGTTTCGATCCGATCTTTTTGTCCATATACATATTGCATATACCCATATGTGGGCCCCACTAGACCACAAGTTGTCAGTTGTTTTGATCATGCCAAGTGCCAAGATCTGAACCATCCACATCAACCCTAGCTTTATCATGTTATTTTCTAGAAACTTCCCATGATTTTAGAGTTACACCCCTAGCACCGCTGCAACTTTAACTCACCACCAGTGAGACCCTAGCCCTCCTCCAGCCATCAGACCTATACGGTCATGACCACATCATGGCCGGCTATCAGTCCATACCCACCATCACCAATGGCACCGCCACAGTCACCATCGGTAATCGAGTTATTATCACTGTCCATCACCGCCGCTACTACCTTCACTCTATTTTTTGGGGCCGGCGAGTGTCCTCCAGTGAAGATGACCACCCGACAGTTTCCCTCGTCAAGATCTTTCATTTGAGATAGACACCAACATCCGCCATGGCCGCGATCGCTGCCGGCGACTCCCACTTGCCCAATCAGTACGGTCGTGACAAAATCACTTACGCGGGCACCACAGACTGTCAGCCTAGATAGCTTCCTTACTCGACGACCAATCCTTTGAGATCACCCTTGACAATCGCCGTGGCAGCTATCGCCGCACCAGGCGGCGATATCGCCATTTTTCGGCCATTCGCCAAGCCAATAGTTTGGCTCCACCGATCGTCCCCACCAGCATCTTCGCCTATATATATATATATATATAGGGGTGCTTCCCTGTGCCAGAGGCAGGGAAGCGCATCTGCACCACCTTTTATTCTGGGCCGTCCGATTACAAGGACGGCCCAGATTTATTAGTTTTTTTTTGAAAAATAATTTTAATTTAATCTGGACCGTCCGATTAGAAGGACGGTCCAGATCATATGGAGGGGCGGAGGCGGAGTGCCGCCGCCATGGCGGGAGAAGGAGGGCATCCAGATCTGGCCGCCGCCAAATGCAGGACGGGCAGCCGCGGCCGGATCTGGGCCGGCGGCCACCCTGACAGGAAAAAAACCTCTGTGCCCGTCCGCCCCGTTCCCCGCCGACCCGCCGTCCCGCCGCCGCGCCGCCCCGCCGCCGCCGTCGCACCACCGCCCCTGCTGCGTCGTCGCCCCTCGCGGCCGCCACCCCTTCGCGGGGGGCGACGCGGCGGCGGGACGACGGGTCGATGGGGAGCGGGGCGGACAGGCGTCCGCGACTGGGCGGCGGCGGCGTCCGCGATTGGGTGAGCGGCGGCGTCCGCGACTTGGCGGCGGCGGCGTCCGCGACTGGGCGGCGGCGCTCCACGGCGGGGGCGCGAGGGAGGAGGGAGGGGGGAGGAAGCGGCGGCGGGGCGGCGACGCGGCGGTGGGGCGAGGGCACTTTGGGAATTTAGTTTTTTAACAGGAGATCTAGGCCGTCCTTATAATCGGGATCGGCCCAGAGAAGAGCTTGGGGCGGAAAAATTTTTTCTGCCCCTTGCTCTTCTTCACTTTACCCATATATATATATATATATATATATATATATATATATATATAATTTATCAATTTGTTTGTTCGCGTATATGTTATTATTTATTTGTATTTAATTATGTATTCTTCTATTGTATAACTATGTTATTATTA
This sequence comes from Piper betle, assembly GCA_033002965.1. Classification (NCBI taxonomy): domain Eukaryota; kingdom Viridiplantae; phylum Streptophyta; class Magnoliopsida; order Piperales; family Piperaceae; genus Piper; species Piper betle. Next base: position 26,062 of record JAURVB010012520.1, on the reverse strand, counting down.
TTATTCATGATAATGAGTATTAAATATTTATTTATTTATTAAATTATTACATATTTATATATTAATTATTCAATTATTTATATATTTACTAACACGGGTATATATGATATTTTCTCGTGTTAACGAGTGTATTCATATAGTATAATTATATTATTATTTTATGATTGGAGTATTATTTATATTCATGTATTTATTACTATCTAATTATCTATGAGTGTATTTCCTTTTTTATTGATTTGTTTATTATTTTTATTATTATGTTTCGATTTACTTGCCACTTGTTTAGTTATATGTTTGTCAACATTTTTTTCTTTTTAGGATGTATTGATGATATGAGCACACACTGCAAGAATGCATCATATAGAGACATCAGTGTTTTACTTAGGAGTGGGTTTTGATGTAGGTTACAGAGTCTGAGCTTGTCATAAATATGTCGATGCGCTTGGAGCTTGGACTACAGCTCCGAAAGGCTCTCCCTTTACTTGATCTCTACTTGACTCCCTATGTGTTGAGTTTAATCATGTTTTAGACATATGAAAACATCGGTTGTGTTTTATCAGATCCCTCTGATGTTGGGCCATTTAGCCGTGCTTTCTACACATGCTTAATAAAATTATAAGGATGAGATCCCATGCGGTGTACAAGGTACTACGTAACATAGCACACTTCTAGAATTTTTTGCACTAACTTAATCATTCCTTTTTCCACTCGAGTACCGTAGCGAGTGTAATATTGAGGATGTGAGGGTGTAAGTGTTATATTTATGAATATAAATATTAGCCGTGCATGCGAGCGGACACTTGTTTAAGTATGTTTGCTTACCACCCATGTGAGGCAATTCTGAAGTTTCTTATGTTTTTGTGGGTAATGGAATATGCATTTCCTAGTTTGTACTAGTTATTTTTCAAACACTCGTTATTGATGTTTCATAAAATATTTAGTTTTTGCAAATCCTAAGTTGATTTTGGTGGGAGGATTAATAAATGTTACACAAACTTGAGCTCAACATAGTTATTTACTTTCTTACTTTTATTCATATTTGATGTATTTTTACACATATTTAACATTGTCTTCCATTCTCATGACACTAAGAAGGTTGTTTCGATATATTTTATCGATCGAGTCTTATCGACCAATAACTTTAAACATGACTCGACTCAATCGTAATATTTCTAATTCAGTTCTTAAGTGAACTGAAATCGGGGTATTACAGTTTGGTATCAAAGCCATGTCTTGGTAAATTGATATACATGACTTTTGTTGTGTGGAGCTGTCCTTAGCCAAGTTGACAAGTAGTTCCTTTGGTATTTTCTCAATGTTCAGATTTTTGCTCAGTCAGATTTATGCAATGCATGCTTCAGTGTTTATAAATATTATGAGATGAATATGAGATTATGATTTCAGTAGATGCCAGCATGGATCTAACAGGTATGTCATGATAAGTTTAGCGACTCGTCCTTCTCTTTACTGTGCTAGAGATTTGGACAACTTAGTGTGTTCATATATCCAGTTAGTTGAAGTTGAGACGAATAGTGACTAAGAGTATTTGGAGCCCGGGGACATTGTAGCACTTGTCCATCTTTTGTATGCCACCACATCAATCCTTCCTTGGGACATGGTCTATATTGTGAGACAGAGTTAATAGAGATGACACATATAAGGAGTTGAAGTATGGAGACACTGACAAAGTTAGTTGGTGCATGAGTTAGACCATTGAGTGCCTTAAATAAATTCATTAGGCATAGTCCAAGGTCTACATTGGGGAACGTAGACCTTCAGATAAATCCTTGTCGATGGAGGATGCAACTATGCCAGCAGGTCTATTTAAGCACTTGGAACACTTGGAGCACAAATGAGAGTTTAGATAGATGACTTGGATAGATCACTTTCAAGAAATAGCAGTGGATGAGGATGAGTACCGACGTAGATCTATAGTCCCATGGACATTGCACCGCTTCCCCCCTCTTCTAGTAGTGTATGTCTGTTCCAAAAGGATTGTTCGCCACTCTACAATAGATGGAGCAAGAAAATACCAAGAATGAGCAAGATTACATTTGACTACAGATTTAAACAGTTGACCGGATTTCACTTAATCTGCCAAGGCCAGATTAGTGATTGCTATTGAAAACTAATCAAAACTTATGGGAACAGTTACTCTAGATTCCAGGAGACCAGTGTCACCCTGTGATCCAGACCCCTCCAAATTAGACATGCATGGTTGGATAAAGCCGGGTTGATAGCAGCTACCTCTGAGGGGATAGACATATGGAGATAAACATGCCAGAGATAGTAATAAGTTCACAACGTAAGAGATCAAGCCTGAACATCTAGATAGCACAACTATTGTCTGTGATGCACAACCACCATCCGAGTTGCACAACCACCGTACGAGTATCACAACCATTGTCTATGATGCACAACCACCATCAGAGTTGCTCAACCACCAGCCATGATGCACTACCACTAACTAAATAACACTATTGTCATCTGTGTTACCTAACCACCAACCGTAATGCACTACCACTATCTGCGTTTCACTACCACCGTCTGAGTGAGTAGTTATAGTGAAAGCAAAGACAAAATAGTTACCTCACCCTATAGGAGGACAACTACTTGAGGATGCTTTTAGCTTCGCACAGAGACCACATGTCACAACACTGAGAGGACAATTGGGTCAGAGATTGAGGACAAGATTTAGCTACGGTAATATCATCTAATCAAAGAAAAGTTAGGCACATTAGAGTTATTTGAATGTAATTGTACATGATTGACTTCACTAGCCATCTTGCATATAATCGCCTTGACCTGACATCATTGGGTCAGATGTATTTTGCAAGATAGTGTTTGTGACAGTCTTATAAGGATCATCAGACAGTGTTGGTGAGTCTTTATGGATGTATATTGATAGAGTCCGAGAATAGGTCAGTGTGACCTCCAGATGTGATGGCCACAATGTCAAATTGTTCAGTTAACATGATAGTAGATGTATGAGTTATAGTCAAGGTATACAAATCATACATATGGTCAAAAAGCAGTGTGACCTCAGCCAGTGAGAGGAGTTTGGCTAGTATTAGAATTTTGGCATATATGATGAGTTTAGTGAGGGAGCATCTATTAAAGAGGCATTATTTTCCTTGTACTTTGCCAGCACGATTAGGTCTTACCTTGAAACATATGATTTAGCCTTTATCCTGAGTATAGTAAGTACCTTCATGGTACTGTTTAGGACTTACAGTGCAGTTAGCCGATGACAGACTAGTCTAGAGGAGACAACTTCACCCAAGTTTGGGAGTGATGTAGATAGGGACATCAGTCAGAGTGGATCATGTTGACCAACTAGAGGGACACCTATGTATGCTCATCTTGACTTATGACTTTACTTGAAAGTCTACTACAGCGGTAGTAGTCATGTGAGCCAAGATTAGTGCTAAAAATCAGTATGGAATGGCGGGTAACACACCAACGAATGAGACACGTGTCAAACCTTGTTATGAGTCCCCGGAAACTCGAGGAGAGATAGTGGTTTTTTGGGTCGTTTGAACCCCATATGTTTAGAAGTGCATGACTAGTACAATATCGAGAAACACATGCCTACTGTCAGTTGATTGAACTAGAGCTACTTAGGAGCCGTCACTTTGGCTCGTAATTGATTGGCTGTTCCATAGGTTGGCCACCTATGGCGGAGTCCAATCATAATGATCTTAGAGACACATCCATGGACCTACCCATATTTTTTAGCCATCCAGTATCCTATGCAGAGTTTTTATTACCATGATGACTCGCACAATTACCTTTACACCACCACAGATAGAGTGGTGTAGTTACCTAGAAGGATTTTCTCAGAACAATGCATTCTTCTAGCACACCTGATGGCAAACTACGTGAGGATGAGACACCTAGTTAGAGTCCTAGAGGAGTGAGACAAGTTTTCACGAGAAATCTATTCTCTTTCCTTGTGACACATAGATGCCAGACAAAGTCAAGCATTTTCACTCACTCTTACAGATATACTAGTCTTACTATCTATTTTCTAGATGGTTGAGATGAGTAGACATTGATCAGTGCATGTGTCATAGACCAAATGCAGACTCTATAGTTCCATGCAGAGTATGCTTTCATACACCTTGAGACACACTGTACATGTACAGGTGTTCTCACCCTCATTCCATCACAGAGAGCTCCCATCAATAGCAGTTAGTAGTTATATGGATAGTTGCAAGAGCCATAGCATGCAGTAGAGTCATAGCAGGTACTTGTTCCATTATGGAATTGAGTGAGATACTTGACTAGGGACCGAATTAGCGAAGACCTAGTGAGCAATCTGGTTCCTCTTTCAGAGACACCTGAGTGTTTGACCTAAACTGGCGACACTAAGCCATACAGCTCATTAGCATATAACTTTATTTAGTACTAGAGTCCACCATATGCTAGCAAGACACCTTAGTATAGCCGTAGGATTAGGACCAGAGTGCCCTAAGGGTACATGCAGTTGACCTGTCACATTGATGAGGATCAAGGAGACATGGATCGATGTTAGGCTGCATACCTCCCACCGACACAGTTTTTTTTTATGTAGTTCAGACTAATACCTTGTAGTACTCTAGAGTACCTGTTTGACCACCCAGTAGGCCCTTAGGGGTGAACCTAGGTTTTTCCAGCCGAGGTCATTGCATTTCAGTCCCCATAGTTTGTAGTGACCCTAGGAGTTAGTCCAACAAGACGATTTGAGCATGTATGGTCAGTCCATTAAAATGATTCTAGAATGTACAGCATGTTAAGGCAGATGATTCGATCACGTGTGGTCCGTCCAGCCAGATTATTAAGGAGCTAGCGAGCTTCATCTGTGGTCAGAGTTCTAGCATTATGTTAGTCTGTTTGGGCCCTGTGCAGCCAACTTTCAAGGGTGAGCTACCAGTTTGCCAATGAGATGACATCTTCCGTTGAGTCCTCTAATCGCAGTTGATGTGAGAAATTTGAAGGACAGAATTTTCATAAAGAGGAGAGGTTGTAAAACCCAGCTTCAGGTTAGGGTTTCATCCGCTTGTAGGTTGCCTAGTTCGGGCCAGTCTCGAGTCGGTTTCGAGCAAGCTTGAGCCAAAGTAATTTTCAGAATACGAACATGGGCCCCAATGGCCATATGATCGTGTTATGGTGGTTGAGTATGCCCGACAAGCAGATGATAGATTCAGTTATGATATAGTAGAGCATGATTTATTAGTGTATACACGAGGTATACAAATGATTTTTTTTATGAGTTAGCTAAGGTTTTAAGCCTAGATCTAGGTCGTTGCAGTATTTAGTATCCATTTCAGATTTTTAGGGTATCTAATTTACATACATCATAGGGATTTTAAATCACCAGATTGTGCCCTTGTGGGCCTTGCTTGATTGAGTTCAGGGTTCGAGGCTCATTTAGCCTTCTTGGCTAAATTCTCGCCTATAGAGTCATTTTTAGGATTCGAGTCAGTTTTGACTTTGTATAGTCTTGATCCAAGCTTTTTGTCCATATACATATTGCATATACCCATAGGTGGGTCCCACTAGGCCACAAGTTGTCAGACATTCTAACCATGCCACATGGCAAGATCTGATCCATACACATCAGCCCTAGCTTTACCATGTTATTTTCCAGAGACTACAGGCACAGCCACCCCCCTCCCCCCACCCCTCCCCACCATCAAGCTCGTTTGCCCGTGTAATGTCTGACACCCGACTACTAGCATTAGTGTCTACCTGGTCGTGCCAGAGTCTACCTGTCCAAGCCCATGTCTGTGTCCATGTCCATCAGTCCAGATGAGCCCAACCGACCCAGCCTAGCAATTTGTTTAACCTTGACCAAACTAAGTTGGCCCAACTCAGTTCGATTCAGCCAGTTAACCCAATTGAGTCATTTTCTGACCATTTTCGTCTATTTTTCCACCATTTTTGATAATTCGAGAAACACTATATTAATTTAGATCCATTTTTACATGAATTAACATATTCGATGTTATGATGATTTTTCTTTATTTATTGTTTTATTTATTTATTATTATTATTCATTTCGTATTATTTGTGCATTTATTGATTACAATGCATGTTTATATGATTACTTATTGATAGTAATGATATATTTACTTATTAATATTAATCTTATTTATGTTTACTAAATTGTCTGTGTGTATATATATATATATATATATATATATATATAGTTATTTATTTAAGTATCTATTTGTTTGTTCACGTATATGTTATTTTTTATTTGTATTTAATTATGCATTCTTATATTGTACAACTATGATATTATTATTATTCATGATTAATGAGTATTAACTATTTATTTATTTATTAAATTATTATATATATTTATAAATTATTTATTTAATTATTTATAAGTTTACTAACACGAGTATGTATGATATTTGCTCATGTTCACCCGTGTATTCATATAGTATAATTATATTATTATTTTATTATTAGAGTATTATTTTATGATTAGAGTATTATTTATATTCATGTATCTAATATTATCTAATTATCTATGAGTGTATTTCTTTGTTTATTGATTCGTTTATTATTTTTTATTATTATGTTTCAATTTACGTGCCACTTGTTTAGTTATAGGTTTGTTAGTATTGTTTTCTTTTTTATGATGTGTTGATGATATGAGCACACACCCCAAGCATGAATCATATAGAGACTTGAGTATTTTACTTAGCAGTGGATTTCAATGTAGGTTACGAAGTCTGAGCTCGTTGTAGATATGTCGATGTATTTGGAGCTTAGACCATAGGTCCATAGGACTCTCCCTTTATTTGATCTCTGCTTGACTCCCTGTGTGTCAAGTTTCATTGTGTTTTAGACATAATGATAACATCAGCGGTGTTTTATCTGATCCCTTCGATGTCGGACTATTTAACTATGTTTTATACACATGTTTAATAAAACTACAAGATGAGATCCCTTGTTGACTTTTGAACTGGAAGCTTCTGAAATATATGATACAAGCCTCTTCCCTAAAACTATTATATAAGTACATGCATTTATATGGATTTCACAAATATGAGAGTGAGCGGTATGGAGATATGTACGAACCACACTAGTATTCCTTCAAACCCTTAGATAGTGCTGTATATGAGGGTATTACGTAATGCAACGCATCTCCAAAATTTGTGGTAGCAACTTAACCGTTCCTTTTGCCACTCGAGTACTGTAGCAGGCATAATATGGAGGATGTGAGGGTTAAGTGTTGTATGTATGAATATTAATATTAGCCATGCATGCGAGCCGGCACTTGTTTAAGTATATTTGCTTACCGCCCAGTGAGAGGCAATTCTAAACTTTCTTATGTTTCCGTGGGTAGTGGAATACCTATTTGCCGGTTTGTACTAGTTATTTTTTAGACCAGTAACACTCGTTGATGACGTTTTTCATATAATATATGTAGGTTTTACAAATCCTGAGTTTACTTTAGTGGGAGGACTGATAAATGCTACACACACTTGAGCTCAACACAACTATTTACTTTTTTACTTTCGTTTATATTTGATGTATTTTGACTCGTATTTAAGAATATCTTCCATTCTCATGACATTAAGAAGGTTTTTTCAATATATTTTATTGATCGAGTCTTTACCAACCAACAACTTTAAACATGACTCGACTCAATCATAACATTTCTAATTCAGTTCTTAGGTAAACCGAGATTCGGGTCTGACAGTACTATACAATCCACACATCATGGAAAAACCTTTTGTTCTAACTACCTCACAAAACCACGTTTTAATACATCACTTTCGGACTATAGTCGATACTAGGTTTGGCTAGATGGATGTGAAATTGACCCATGGGTCTAGGAAAGGAATTTCAAAAATGAATGAAAATTTTCTCTAGTGAGTGGATTGTGATATCGTCTCCTAAGATTTTTCTTACTGAGGTAAAATTCAGGATATTATGCGGCGTGTGTGACAACCCGCTCAATATTACACTTGAACTAGGGATCACTTTGGTCCAATAACCCAAACCCCCAACAATACAGCACACGTAATAATTTCAAAAATGATTAGCATGCAATAATTAGCAATTAGTAATGACTTGAACAATTATAATTAATATGTCGTTCAAAGAAAATAATGGTTATTTCAAATATAAGATATTTGTTCATGCCCAAATATATAAATAATAACTTGTATTGCTAAATTAAGTCTAACTGTAAGACTCATATAGTAATAAAATCCAACTCCCATGTACTGTACCATGTTCTACTACTATCAATATATAAAAAATAAATCAAATACTTAAAGTCCAAAAATAAATAATATAGCTAATTATGAATCCATTTAAAGAGTCCACACCATTGTTTCCTCTTGGCTCTCACCCAACTAATAATTACCTGTGGAGGAAATCTCACATTAGTGATGAATCCATTAAGTATGTATAATAATGAACAAATAAATAACATTAAAAGTATGAATTTATGCCTAGCCCATGTTCCAAGAGACTGACTTGTCTCCTATAGACAAAATCGCCACTTATAATCATAAACATTGCCCAATCCTAATTTGGAAAGCAATACACTTAATCCCCACCCAGACTCCAATGTTTGAGTGCGTAATGGGATATTTCGGTTCACAATCCTCAAAACCTTGAGATGAGCCTCACACCCCCGCCATGTATGTCAATCAGGTAAGTAGTGCCCTAATGCGTAACACTTACACTAATGCTAGAAAACCTACCTCTCCCCCTACTAATCAATGGCAACTTATGTTAATTAAATATCATACAAGTTATCATACCTCAAAGCCTCAACAATTATCTCCTTAACTAGTTTGTGAGTGATTTCCTACAACCCCCAAATGTATATTAACATGTATATTTGATCAACTGCACACAATGCAATGACATGAAATACATGTACGCTCAATCCAACCAATGCAATATTTTTACTAGTAAAAAAGAGGAACATCAAACAACAAGCACTATTACCCCTTAATTAACTTTATTTGTAACTAATTAACATAGATTCATCACCTTGATTAGCCTTGAAAGACAAAAACCTAATTTCACATTCTAGAAGCTCCACACGTTGGTGCACCATCCTATGCACCTTGGCGCAAGCCTCATCACCACCACGTAACTCTCAGGCTAGTGTGCAACATACTTCACGCCTTGACACGAGACTACTATATTACAGGGTAATACATGTGTGCCTTGACGTAACTTCTTTTATGCCTTGGCGTACCCATGATCACACCAATGCGATAATTACACAAAATAATACACAAACTCATTCAAAAGTACATCTTTCACATTCAAACGCATGATGGGTTTTCATGCAATTATTAATTATATCAAATTTTGCCATTGAAGCACAATAAAAGATAATATAGTCTTTACATGTGTACGTCCATCAAACTACCATGTTAAATTAATTCCATTAATGAGGAGTTGGGGTGGCACTACAATTCCATCAAACATCATACAACTATAATTCTATATGAAATCAACATGTTTCTACAAAATTAAAGAAGCAAAAATGTAGAACAATCATCTAAGAAATACATTTAATTCATCAAATTTTCAAGGAAAACACGTGTACAATGTATTCAATCTCCAAGAACTCATTGGACAACAAAAGCAACAACAAGACACCACAATTACAGAGCTTCTCCCATCAAGAATTCGTCAAAACTCATGTAAAAATCAATCAAAGCATTAAATATGCATGAAGTACACACAAACATGATATGATGATATGATGGAGAAATAAGAGAAAAAAGATGGAACATACCGAACCCTAGCCTCCTCTCTTCTTCCCTTGATGTGAGCTCCCAAAAGATGGTTTAGAGAGAGACAATGCCCTCTCTCTAAATTATAGAGAGGTCGATGGTTTTTTACGCATTTGACCCCCAATTAATTACTAAACCATAATTAAATGTTAATTCCCTCATTCATAATTGATATTAACCCAAAAATAATTTTGACTTAATTACTATTTGGTCTAACCCTTTTCAATTAATTTGTTTAATCTAATTAATTATTATATAAAAATTTGAAGAGACCTAGGATCTCACAACGTGCCTAAAATATTTAACTTAGATTAATTATTTAGAAGAGATGGCTTAAATCTATCAATTTTGAAGTTGAGTTGTTGCAAACCTAGGTGCAATAACATGAAGAGAAAGAGGCAAAGAATTGTGTAACCTAGGCTAAGTAAACAAGTAGTGAGGAGGAAATAGGGCAACAATATTGAAACAACTCCATCATCAAGCATGTTAACATGACTAACAAATACAATGTCGATCAAAAAACTTAGACTTACTATGGACAAAGATGAAAAAAAAACTACTAAGTATCTTGTCACATCCACTAGCAATCAACATATGAGAGGTTGTAAAAAAAGAATAATATCATTAACAACCTAGAATAGAAATAAAAAACACTCAGCAAAAAATTAATAACTATTCACTAATATAGCCAATAGCATATCACCTAGGCAAACAACTACTTTTTTATCTGACAAATAAACGCTAAATCGCAGTGAAATATGGTAGTCCAAGGTATCACATCTAGTTAGGAATAGAACTAATTAATTAAATTCTATAATGCATTTCAACTCACATAAAAAAATACCCACTATGCATTAATTAACCAAAATGTAAAAACTTAGAAAGATGGCAAAATAAGGCACAAGAGTGAAACAAGAAGTGAATTACAGTTACAATTCATCAATTTAAATACTAATAGTAGTATTAATGATCAACAATAACAATGATTGGAAATCATTGAAATGAATGAAATGAGAAGAGAAGAGAAGAAGAAGATTTTTGTTTTTGTTTAATCATCAAAGAGAAGAGAAAGTTGGAAAAGATGAATATACACTAGGGATTTTCCTAAGTATAGTTTAAACATGTAGGAATTATTTTGATATTGTAGAAGATTGGATATAATTCCTCCATATGAGAAATACATAACAATATTCGATTATGCCCTTTAGTGGGAAACTAAGAAGTGGAAGACAAGAATGAGAAAGGGTGTGGGTTGAGCAGAATTAGAGAGGGAATTTAATGTGGCTGACTAGGATTGGACGAGTGATCCACATCATCATTGGCACTAAGAGAAACTTGTCACGACCTTCTCCCCCCTTATATTGCGTCATCCAAGTCACTTGTACTTTCTTCTTCTCCCCTTCTCCCTCAATCTTCTTTCCTCCATCTTCATTAGCTATCCTCTTATTCCTCCTACATGGTTCCTCTAAACTACCTTGTTTGAGGCTGAAATACTTTGGCAAGGCTCTAGAAAGAAGGTTGTCGATGTTGATAGTAGAGGTTAGTAGAGCATAATTATTTTGTATGATTTATTCACTATGGTTTGTAAGTGGGTCTTCATGTGTTTTATGATTTTAATGGATCTTCATGTGTTTTATGATTTGTATGACACTTATATTAGATGAGATCTAACAGTGGTCATAATAATGTTAGTCCTTTAAGTGATGTATGCTAATGAGTCTTGTGAGATATGCATATCATTTTTAACATACACGCATGTATGTTAATGTTTTGTACAGTTTGTAGCAGTCATGGTTTCAACGACGAATGACAGAATATTGGGGTGGAGTCTTGCGAGTGATGCATATTGCTCGGTAGTCATGGAAGTAAGTAGTTAGAGGAAGATGCGGGTATAATTGCATAGGAAGTGTGTATGTGTGGAGATGATGGGTAAGTACAAGGATTCACATGGCATGGGACTTACTAATGAATAATGAAAGTGACTAGTTGATATGTTGTGAAGAAATGATGGTTAGGTGTTGGAGATAAATACCCACATTTGTATGTCGTTTTGGCCTTTGTCTGCATACCAGTATGCGGGTAGCTAATATACCACTCAAAAGAAGTGACCCTTAAAAGTTGGTACCCTTACTAGTGGCATGCATGTATGGAGTTATAGTATATAGAGGCATACAAAGTAGTGAATAATATAACTAATTTCAAACTATATTTTCTATAGGATAGAGAGATCAGGTATCAAATTGTTCATACACTACAATGGCATATATGATGAAGAGTGAAGGAAGTACTTGGGTGGAACAAAACTGTTACAAGTTGTGCACAGGGGACATCATATTAGTCGTTAAATATGGCAATAACAAAGCTGCCCCTATATCGGCATGAAGCTTAAGAAGTGACTCTCCCTATCCCCAATAGAGAAGTACTTACATACCATCAAGAGTAACAAGGATGTGGAGGTCGCATTTGACAAATATGTAATTAGCATGACACACGTGATCACGATTAATGTGGAAAGGAAAAAGAAGTATATACTATAGACAAGAAGTGATGATGGAGGCAGAACCCTCTAAGGGAAGCAATAGTTATGGAGAAATCAATTCTTAACTAAGGTGGACAAAGCTATTGTGGCAAGTGCAGACATTTTAGGAAATGAAAGGTAGGGAAATGGGTTACTTGGCACGCCTACTTTTATTTTGTATCAACGTGTTATAGTGTAATTGAGTCTAAGTTTGATACACCTGTTTTGGAGGCAAGGAGATGATAATAGAGGTCAAAACCCTACTCTAGAGTGTGATATGAAGGAGGAAAGAAGGGGGTTGGGAAACATGCATGTTTTTGTAGATACTAGTTTAGCCAAAGGAAGCGAGACTGCGAGGTAAGTGAACTAATAGGTGGCCTCATAGCAAATGACATGGCCATATGATTTGCATGTGGGTATGTAATATTTTCATGATTGCAATGCAAATTGCCTGAGGAGAAGGGGAAACAAGTGGCGGTTGACAATGGTAAGGAGGACTCATTTCACTTTGACGAAGAATGGGACAGTATCGACGTACCAAGTTCACCATCGTCATGTAGATTGTGCCATACCACTGGAGTATCATGTGATTGTGCCATACCACTAGAGTGTGAAATCCACTCGGGGGGGGGGGAGGACGTGTATTATGTGAAGTGTGGTCATTCAAGATTGAGAGTTATAAGGTATGGTGACAGTGTTTGTAGCAGCCACTTTGATAAGAAACACATGTATGGTGGTTTGAAGAGGTCAAGACAACAACCATGCTATATGTTTCTAGATTACGAAGAAGTGCCTCAGGCTTTGTGACAATCCAATAAAGTACACTATCCAAATTATTCGAGACCACATACACAAGTTGCATGGAGTGGAAGTGAGCTAGAAGAAAGCTTAAATGGTAAAATATATACTCCAAGAATTGAGTTTGGGCAACTTTGAGAGGTCATACAAGGTGTTGTCAACCTATGGCAAGGAATTGGTAAGGGTCATTCTATGTTGTATGTTTAAGGTAGTTACCGACAAAGATTTGTATCCAATGGCGGGTAGGTGCACATTCATTCGTGTCTTTTGGACTTTTAGACCTTGTATTATGACCTTCCAATCTTTCCTATGGCCTCTTCTCAGGTAGATGACACTTTTCTTAAAGGGAAGTATGAAAGGGGCCTTCCCATTTGCATGTGCTACTGACGAAAACAATAGAACAATTCCTATTGCATATATTGTGGCTGAGGTTGAGTGTGAATATTCTTCATGGACATGGTTTCTAGCCCTCATCCACCGTCATGTTTGCAATGAACAGTTTATAGTGAAGACCATAATATTAAATAGAATGAAAGGGATTGCACTAGCAGTGACAAACATTTTCCCCACGGCAGCAACGGGTATTGTATGAGGCATCTGACCAAGAATTTGTGATCACAATATTAGAATGTCTATGCAAGTAATTTTGGAAGGCTGGGAGGATGTATAGACTATTTAACTTTGAACTAATATTGAAACATATAAATGATAATGATCATGACATCCACACATGGATCAATCAGGTGGGACACCATAGGTGGGCAAACACTCACTTCCAAGGGAAAAGATATAGGGTTCTCACTAAGAGCAGATCAGAGAGTTGGAATGCACGGATAAAGCACGCAGTGAGATATCTGATATCCTCCCTCATAGAGCATACTAGAAAGGTGTAGAGACTAACCAATTCCACAAGTGTCAATGTCAAGCCAAAGGGTAGGAGGGGACTTTGACACCAAAAGCTTATGCTACAATCTAGACTTCAAGGAGCAAGGCACATCATTTGGAAGTAATGTCGGTAGGGATGTATGATTTCCAGGTAAACTCATAAGCATTCCAAGATAGGGCAAGTATGTTTATCCTTTTGTGCACGTGTAATGAGTAGACAGACTCCCTTCCCTGCACGTTTTGAAGTGATTATCAAAATTGGAATATGGATGACTTTTCTCATGAAAGGTTTTGCGTGGCCAAGTACAAGAAAACTTGGGTGGAGATAATCAATAAGCCATTGGGAGTACGTTGTGAAGTGTAATGATTACCAGACTGTCTTAAGAAAAATTCATCCATTCTCAAACGTCCAAGAAAAAGGCACACCATTGTAGTGGATGTGGCATGCTTGGACACAACATTCCCCAAAACCTAAAGGGAGACAATAGGTGAGAGGAATTGTTGCACGGGCTTCATGAGGATTAAGGTCGACAAAGAAGAGTCCATTAGAAGAGATAGGGATACACGGGTATGCCTATAACAGTTTTATTATAAAACTTGTATACCAGTAATCACAAATAATATTTTTTAAACTTCTACTCGGTAGGTCAATAACTCAATTGAAGCCACTTATGCTAATTTGAGGTATGTGAGGAGGTCGATAGTTTTGTTGGGATACGAAGGACTTGGAACTTAACAAGGGATGAACTTAGAACGGCCCAAACATCTAATATGGGGAAATAATGTTTTGACTGTCCATCATTTTGGTCAAAAATCAATGTGGCAGTCTACTTTGGGATATGTAGGTATTAGGAGGAAAGAAGATGACAACAATGGCTTGAATGACATCTAGGTAGTATGGTAGTAAGTGTTAATGGGTTTGTAATTGTGAGATCTCTCAACTTAGTCTCACATCTAATATCTACTGGGGTAAGATTCTATTTATAAACTAGAAAGGACTATAGATCTTTGACTTGGTTAACCACTGTTGAAGAAATGATTTAGGCCCATTACATTACACTTAGGGCTGGGTTATTTTAAACAGTCTCAAAACTTCCCGGTTCCGTATTAGATGGTGGGTTGGATTATGGATGTTGGCAGCGCTGCTACTTACAGGCCAAAGAAGGTCGTCGGCTGGGGCTAACAATGGGCCAAGTGTACTAATTTAGGGGATAAAATTTTTAAGGTGGGTGGATTGTAAGATCAATCAACTTAGTCCCATATTTAATATCTACTGAGGTAAGATCCTATTTATAAGTAGGAAAATATTATAGATCTTTGACTTAGTTAACCACTTTTGAAGAGATGACTTGGTCCATTACGTTGCACTTTAGGCCGGGTCATTATATTAATTTTGTTCAAGCATATTACTATGCCACTTATCTTCTATGGTTAGTTGTGATGACATAGTACTTTAATTGTAAGTAAGTTATCAAGTTAGACACATGTAATTGACATGATATGTAGTATGGGTTACGTAACTTGAATCTAGATTACAAGTATGCTGGTATGACTCATGCTAGGTATATAGTATGTCATTAACAAGTATAGAGGCATAAATAACAAATAATTTATCTGTCGGTGGACTTGATGATGGCATACATACCTTATGAATTTTTTGTTTCAAAAGTAGAAAGTGATATACAAGGCAATCAGAATAACCTTTCAATCTAATTCTTGAAACGATGTGAATGTTGTACACATAACTGTCAATCCTAAAAATATATATTAAACTCCAAAATACGATTATTAGAAATTGTGGAGACAGTTCAACTAGCATATCACTTTTGCATGTGTTGATAGCATTTGTATGCCCCAAGAGTCTGTAAATTAAACTCCAAAATATGATTATTAGAAAGTGTGGAGATAGTTCAACCAGTATATCACTTTTGTATGTGATGATAGCATTTGTATGCCCCAAGAGGCTGTGTGGAAAATTACAACAATCGGAAACATTTAGTTATTTTCGACTCCTCGTCTACCTCTTCAAAACCTCCTTTCATGTTGGCAAACCTCTGTATGGAATGCTGTTGAAATTTTGCCTATTAGATAGAAGTACCCTCACATCTCAATCTCCCACTGAACCTACTCACAATTACAATAATTCACCACAATTCACACCTGAAGTAGATGACCACTAATGTTCAAGAGATACAACAGAGGGTACTGAAGATCAACAGGCTCTTTTATAATTGGTTTACTGAAGATCAACAGGCTCTTTTATAATATTCAAGAGATACAATATACTCCAAATATAGCATGATCTCTTGAAACCCTAAGGTTGAAGAATGAATATTTATCAGAAATCATGCTTTTACCCAAAGAATCTTTCAACCCTTATGACCGTCTACTTTAGAAAGCTTCAATCTTTATTAAATCTTCGGATAATGGGCACCCTTTTTCACCATGCACTAAGCTTGTTATATAGTCATATAAGTACATAACTTTGTGCACCATCCAACCACTTGAGCATTAATATGAGTAAGCTCCTCCAAACATCCACACAATTTTCCCTCTCATGTTTAACTTCAAATATATTCAACCAAAATTATAGCTTAAGCTCCTCATTGACATTCTAGTCTTCATTGTCCATCAAAGCTTTCTCCTTTGTCCAAGTCTATGTGCAAGATTTCATGAATGAGACCATGTCCATGTCCAATAAGTTTTTTGTCCAAATCCATGAAATGTTACCACATTTTCAAATTATTCCATGTGAATTCAACTTTGAATAACCTTGATCTAGTTCATCCGAACCTCATCTTATAGTATATTATCATGCAATCAACATGATCAATGTTTCATCATCAAAGTTTAAAACAGACATCCAAGACTTAACAAAAGTCACGAAGTCTAGATGCAAGGAATCAACTTAGCTAGAAAGAGGAAATCGTGCTAGGGCCTCGACAATCTAGATTTGGACTGATGTGCAAATTTTAACGAAAAATATGTTCTGAATCAAGTGATAAAAGTGGTAAATAAAGATCGTTCACACAAGGAATTAATACCAAAAATTTTAAATTATCAAAACTAATTAATTAATTATACATAAATAGAGATATCTTAAAATTTAATCGACTAAAGATTTAAAAATTAAAACTAACACTAACATGCAAATATCAATTTGAGTATTAACTTCAAGATGAGGAACTTAGGATTTTCAACTTTAGTTAGTGTTTTAAATGATTAAATTCATAATTTTCCTCTACAAATTATAAACACAAATCATTAACCAAGAGAAATAAATATTTATGACAATCTCTCAATTAATGATAAACTTGTCACTTGCACCCTACTTCAATATCTTTATGAAATTGTGCATACAAAATGCTACTTTAATCACAACCCTTACTAGTAATCTAAAACATGATTGTATATATATATATATATATATATCGCATGTAAGGTTATTTTATTTAATAAGAACATCAATCTTTATCTCTAGATAAGATAAAATCTCTAGATCTAACAATAGATGGTCAGTCCACTAATAGCATTAGGAACATAATAACATAGATGATCCACGACAGCAATCACATAGAGAAAAATTATTTAACTTTATTAATCCATGCAACTAAGAGCCATTACAAATACTAGAAAAGAATTTACTCTATATAATATCCAACTAAACTTAAGAAATTCATTTGTGATATAAATGACGGCATTTAATTACAAAGAAATTAAATCAAAATAAAAAACTCTTTTGGAAAGAAGTCCTCTTCACTGGGATCAAATTTCTTCACTATCTTTCATGTCATTCAAAGTAGTCAAAAAGGTCCTCTATTAAACCCTAATCATGTTTATAAATGATCTAATAAAATATCAAAGTGGGGCTCACCAAAATATCCAAAAATATTGAGAAATGAGAAAATATAATCCCCTTGCTAGCGTTCAAGCACCCTAGAACAGAGCATTCGAGTGCTTCGAATGCTCTGCTCTCGGCTACAAAACTTGTTCTCTTACATTTTTTTTCCTAACTAAAAGGCCGGTGCTTGAGCACTATGATTTTAGTTCAAACTCCAACTCTTGCTTCCATTGTCCACATTCATTTTGGATCATCTTCTATCTTTTAAAACATGGTAAAACAACATTAATCAATACTTTCTACATAAAAATCACAATGATTTCTTAATACCTATTAAACTCCTACATTAAAAACAAATGAATAAAAAATACTTGAAACTTAACAAAAATTACCATGACATGCAAAGAATAATAACTCTTTTACAAAATTATCATGGGCTTTTTAATTTCTTCTTCTTCCAATTATATTGATTTATTGATTTTGATAATGATGATGTTCATAGGGTTAACAAATTGATATGGGTTGAATAATGAATCTTAATTATTACACGATGTAAAGTTGTTATTTTCTACCTCATTATTATTGATCATGGGTTGATTATTCTCATCGGTCCTTAATGATGCAAAAGTGTAGCTAACTTTTGCATGATTATGAGAATTGGTTTTGCCTAGACATAAGAAAATTGATGATGTCTTAGTTGAAATAGTTTATGATGTTGAGGTAAACATGTACTTGGCATTATAGATATCTATATGAAGGAGTTAATCTTAATGTATCTCTTTATTTCTTTTACACAAACATGTAGTGATTAGGTCAATAAAAATCAGTTGTAATATGTAGCGCTGACCCGTTACAATTACTTTCATTTCCTTAGCTATCAAGTCTAATCATATTATAAATTGAAAAAGGTGATAAGTTTGCATTATATGATAATAGATGAAGTTACATCCTAAATCTATCATTTTATTGAAAGAATTTGTGTCTTGGCTCACATATAGTCAATTTAGTTTATCTAATAATTGTTATTTTGTAGTTGATATCATTTGTAAAACCCACGATTCGAGTTAGGGTTTTATATTCAGAACCGGTCGGGTCGGCCTCGATTCTTGATGGAGTTAGAACAAATCTTTTACTATTTGTTCCACACTCTTATTCTGAGTTTTGTTCTTGTTTCTACGTTAATGAATTAAAATAAAAATAAGGTATAAATTGTATTTCCTCGGGTGAATAATCTCTGCCCGTCACTTTATTATGTGTTTGACGTATAGTTGTATAAAATATTAAATACATTGAATTATCATACGTTGTTACATGAAGTCATATAAATAGCCCATGCAGTGCGCAAGATCAGGTATCATTATAAAATATTTAAATTTATTTAATTTAAAACATGGGCTACTTTTTTAAGTGCTTAGGTTTTGCATGCTTTGATTTTTCTTTTTTAATCATGAATTGGGCGATGGATTTGTGGAAATAATGGTTCCGACTCCAGCAGCGACAATGGGCTCCGACTACACAGCTTAATCACATGGGAACATGCCCCTTTTTGCTTTGTTCATTGAACCTATCACGACTTCATATTGCAAAAGTTCTTTTACAATTGAAAATGGGAACTTCAATTTGTCTTATTCAACAAGCCACCCATCCGTCACGTTTATTGAATCATCCAACGGGTAATACTTATCACGACGAAGATATTTCTGTCTTTCGCTTCAATGAAAATCACCGTTACGTTGGAAAAAGAAAAACACCACCAAGCGAATGCCATTGCTACACAACAACTTGTTCATTCCACCGTCTTTGCTCTGTATTGTTTGATAGTAACAAGTTTTTTTCAAGAGAAAATTATGATTGGCGAGGGAAAGATACTAGACAAGATTGAAAATGCTTTCGTGATCGTAAATTTGGTCTGGTGATGAAGGTTTCTTTTCAAAGTGCTGAAACTTTTCGTGATCGCAAGCATTGGCTCTGTCAGTGACCCGCCATTGGCCGTACCAAATTCGGCTGGGTCTGGCCAGGACGGCTTAATATGGCTAAGGTCAGGTCTGCCTTGTCTAGCCGCCGGTAGCCATTTAATCATGGCACTTACATCTAACGCTACCAACCACATCGGGCGGTCACAACCTCCTGTAACCAGACGCCATACAAGCTTGCTGTTACGGGTCGTAACCGTGGGGCGCCAAGGGAGCTAGGATTTGGCGGTTGGTCCTAGTCGTCCCGAGTCCAGAGCCGGTAGCTGGTGCTATCCGGGTGGTGGAACAACCTACCAGAGTGCTGGTCGGGTTGGTGTGCAATCGTGGTTCCAACGGGTGCAGGTATCGAGCATGGGTGATCCAGACGCGTGCGAGGTCGAGCCGTGCGAACTGACGGGAGCAGTGCCGGGAGTAGTACCGGGAGCGGAGGGTGCAGATGACCGAGCACCGCGACCGAGCATGTGGGCAGCAGTACCGTGTGTGCCGAGCGAGCACGTCGGCGCGAACCAGCAAAGTGACCGATCAATGCCGGGCAGGACTATCCTGGTGTTGAGGTTGGCGGTGAGCGTCCGGGTCCGAGTGAGTCAGGATCCCGGTACTGAGTGCTGTGGGGGTCTGGAGCATGCCGAGTGCAGGTTTCGGTACCAGGGCTAGCCGGGCGAACCAGGAGGGTTCGACCACCTGGCTAGGGTGCACCGGGGCTTTTCAGTAATTGCAGCTGGAAACTCCAAGGGTTGGGGTGATGTGAGCTGGCCAAGGAGGACCGTGGATCTGGGGGTCGACGGTGTGGATCAGTTTGGTGACATCACTAGGTTGGTGACTCATGTGGATCGAGCTGAGCCATTGATCGAAGATTGGATGGTCAGGATCCAAGGGGGTGACGTGCACTATTTCCAGCCCGAAGCCTATATAAGGAGGTGCTTCATTGTGTTGAGGCAGATCAGAAAGTAGAGAAGAACAACAAGTGAGGAGTAGGAGTGTGTGGGTTCTCAGTGGGGGGAACCACCTTGGTCGGGAAAAGGGGAACTTGGAGTCTGCTGCAGCCAGGCCGTGGGGGACGGACTGGGGCTCCAAGGCAGACTGCCGGTGTAGTCGTGGTCCACCTTTGGACCAAGGTTCCTACCAGTGTTGTTTGGCAACCCTGCGAGGTATTGCCGAGGGTTGTGAGTGAAGTCCTGTCGAGTGAGGGTCGAGAGGCAAGGTCGTGGGGTTTGCATGTCCACGACCAGCAAGTAGTCGAGAGTAGGATTACTTGTAGTTATCCTGTATTCATACTAGTGGAATAGAGGTTGGGGAGATTTCCCGTAAAAGTGTAGTGTTTGCGTCGTGTTTGGCCACCAGTGACTGGACCGGTGATTCCGAGGTCTGGTCGTGCCGGTAATTGGGTGACCGGGACTGGGACGCATAACGCTGCTGCTTGGCGATTCCGTGTGATCGATAACTTGTTCGGTAAGAGCTAACACCGGTAACCAGGTACCGGTATCAGGGTGCGCCAGCAATCGGGCGTGGTACCGGGACTGGGGTGTTGGTGCCCGCGTTGCCGCTTTGCGTAGCGGTCACGTGCTGCGTACGGGGGTTGGCTGGTGTTTCCAGGGAGGGAAACACGCCGCACAGGGGGAAGTCCTAGGCGAAAAATTTAGACCCAAAGGGGGACCCTGTGACACTTGCCGTCCCCCGGCTGCCACCGGTCTAGACATGACTGTCAGTCTTGTCCTAGCCAAGCCACCATCCCATATTTTCCAAATCTAGCTGACTAGATTCAGTTTGCCCGTGGCAGGTCCGATGCTGCCCGCACAATTTTTTATTTAAAGAAAACGGATTTCGCCACGCCCGCACAACCTTTTATTTAAAGAAAATGGATCTCACACCCTAAACTCACCTGTAGTTTTAAGTAAAAATTTTTGGCTCCTCTCCTCTCGTGAGGGATGCTAATGGCATCTCCTCTTAGGATGATCGATAATAAAAACGTACGGCGTTGCTCTTAAGAGGAACCAAAACTGATTTTAATTTTAAAGCTCCTATTAACTCAAGTCAAATATAAGAAGACCGACAGACTCCCAAATTAAATAAAAAAATTATAAAACTATATTATTTTTTTTAAATAACTAAATCAATATTTACATACAATAGAAATCAATTTATTTATCAATTTCAACTTTTAGTTATCACAAAAGAGCAATATGTTTAATTTTATATAATATTTTATGGACTAAATGGAAAAAAATAGTATAAACTACTCCAAGTGAACTCCACTAATATTATTGAGTTGAATCCCAATTCCAAGTATTTAAATTAGGAACTCACCCGTGCTAGATAACTTATAGGGGGAAATAGACTTAATGTTTGAATATACTATAAACATGGCAGATGCAATATATTATCATTTCCAGCCTCCTAATTTCATTTTTTTTTTTTTTTAAGTTTCAAGTTACAACTTCATACCAAACCAGTACTTGGACGAATTGAATGAGTGATGGGCACTTGACAGCACAATTCAACCACTGTAGATAGGCTCACCAATGAGACGAATGAGAGATGAAGTTGGTGTCGTACTTCTAACCCCGTTGAACGGGTCAGCGTACAATGAACTTCTAGAGCCAGCCTTAACTAGGCCCGGCCCTTTTGTTGTCACAATTAATGGTAGTACACTCTTCTTTCAACACTCCGTTTTTTAGACGCCACTGTTCTTTGTGTTGTATAATAACTAATGTGTCTCTTCCTCTTTTGTTACTTTAATTGATCTTTGATCTGTATAAGTACATTGCATGAAATGGATTGTACATAAAATGTAAGTATTGTTCGGTATATATTGGGTATCCTCGTCTACCCTCATCACCTATATAATTTTGGCCATTATACCATTTTTATTTTAATACACGGTTTTCTTGTCCAATTTATTTTTCACAAAACTCGGTTTTCTTGCTAAAAGCCAATAAAATATTAATTATAAAAAATTATTTCAATGTTCGTTTAAATATCTTATTTTTAATTATAAAATTTCGTGGACTTGCTTGAACCAGTTATTTTACTCCCCACATGTGTATCCGATATTATAATATGTACGCTAAACAACTTTGTTTTTACAAAACTACCCGAAATTTGACTTCGGGTCGTACAAAGTAGTAGGAATGAATGAGTGGTTAGAAATTGGGAAGAATGGAACCGGGCAATGCACCTGCGGGGGTTGATGGGGTTTTTAATTTTCAAT
Source organism: Piper betle (assembly GCA_033002965.1). Lineage (NCBI taxonomy): Eukaryota > Viridiplantae > Streptophyta > Magnoliopsida > Piperales > Piperaceae > Piper > Piper betle. Next base: position 3,069 of record JAURVB010012520.1, on the reverse strand, counting down.
TAATGACCGAAACAAAGGCACGCCTGTATCTGTACAAAAAGCCAGTCGGTGGTTTATTGTGTCGCATGGGTCCACTAGATAAGGGATGGACCCACAAGGCCCATGTTCCTTTGGACACATCAATTTTTAATTTTTCAAAGACACCAACATTTTGGTTCCCTAAAATTTGCTAAAAGAGATTATTAATTATGGAGACATCGAATTACAATCATTATGTTCATTATGTGTGGGAGGAACGATTTATGTTTATTATCTATAGGAGGGATAGAGTGTAGTTAATTCGCAAGTATATAGAATATATTTTGGGTTGGTTCACACACAAAAGAGGGAGGAAATAATATAAATAACCAAATTTTAATATTTTTCATAAAGAATAACCAAAAGTTTAAATTTATATCAGCCTAACCAGATCTCTAATTTTTATTTCACGTATAGTCAATTCATATATTTGAAAAATATTTTACTCTTAATTTTTCTTTTATTAATATAAATACCTTAAATCTAAATTTAAATTTTCTCAAATATGTTTTTTGTATTTTATATAGTGAATGATATTTTTTTAAATATTCATAATAAAAATATATTGGATAAAACAAATGTTTTAATTTTTTAAAAATGTGACAATTTCAAATTAAATTTTGAGCATCTAAAAATATAACTTTTTTATTTTCCTTTTTCTTTTTGATGGCCTAAAATTTAATTTCCTTTTCAATTGTCCAAAATTCAATAAATTTTTTTAACTTTTTTAGCTCATCAATAATATAGTTTTATATTCTATTTAATATTTATTAGTTAATTATTTATTTATATATATATAGTAAAAAAATTATAACTTTTATCTATTACATATTTTGGTATTAATAAAAATAAATCTTATAGTATTTTTATCATTATTTAAAAATGATAGAATTTGATCATAACTGAAATGAAAATTTTAAAAATAGTTATTTTTTATATAATTTTGTAAATTGGCTATTTATAAAAGAAACTTTAAAATATGGTTATTTGTGATATTTTCCCCCCAAAAAGGGGTCAGCCTAAGGATGCCCATCTTATAAGATATCGAATGGGATAGACTTGGTAGCGAACGGATGGTTTGCAGGGAATCCCAATAGCAATGCGTAGTTGGTGCGATGACGGGAGAAGTGTGGGGAGGGGAAAGGTGACCCGTAACGCCTCATTTCGGTTCACGTACGAACCAAACCGAAAATGCTACCAGCGATCGAACCATTCACTAATTTACTTAATTCAATTAAACCGACCTAGGTCTAACCTCGGTGTCTCAAGATGGTGATGCAATCATACAATACATGGATGAGATAGTTAGGTTTTAACATTGCTCCAAATAGGTGCTATGATATGCAATCACATTCAAACAAGGCAAACTCATTAAAAGTTTGGCAAACAAAGATTTTTCAAATAAAACGGATAGAGTCTCCCCTAAAAGTATAATATGGATCACCTTGTCAATAATAAATATTATATATACATAAAATAAAAACAAAAAACGTAGTAAAAGCATGATATTTTCTCACAACTTTGCCATCATCAACATTTTTCATCATCTTGAATCAGGTCTCGACTTCATTGGCTTATCTTGTTCAATTCTAATCATAATAGTACCACATACAGATCATTTCATATAATAAGACATCGAAACATACATTTACCACCATTCACAGCAATTCATCATATCACGTTCTCATTCAGCCTCAGCAAGTACATGTGTATAAGTTGCATTATTCTTCCACAGTCCCGACAGCGCTCAGTCCTCAAGATTCTCATCTATATAGATAATAGAAAAATGTCGGTAACAAGTGTTACTAGTGTAACACCCCAAATCCGATTCACGCTCGTGAACCGAACCGGCATGTTACAGGCCCCGGTTAGGTCGGCTAACCCGAACCTAACTCATGCGGATCCAATCTCGGCGTCTTAAGATGAAGATACGATCCATCATGAATGAATAAATGCGCAAAATCCTAACATGGTACTACATGAATGACATGCAAATTAAATTTCACACCATCACAATCACAATCAAAATTAGTAAAAATTCTAAAACGAAAGGGACAGAATTTCCCCTAAAAATACAATTAGGGGCCACCCTGTCAAAATCGTATATTCTAACATATATACGCATAGCAACAATAGCATTCACACAAGCTTCTAATCTACTATATTCATCATTCTCTGAACTTTGGGTCCTAACCCCACTTTTGCTGCGCTACTCTGATCATTTCATTTCATGTCATTGTCATGCATCAAACATTTAATCATGTCATTCACAAAATAATAACATAATAATACAATATTAAACATTCAGAAATCTAACATGTGTGTGCACAAGACCTCATTGCTCCTCCGTCCAAGCTGGCTCATCCATCTCGTGCTTATCACCTACATATATATAAGAAAAACGTCAGTAACAAGCGTTACTGGTCCGGAAAATAAAATAACTATAACAAACTGGCTATGAGAGCAAACTCTCATCTGAAAGAAAACATCATACTCCACGTGAACACTCTGAAGGGCACTACTGAGGAGCCACTGGGCTGCAGGCACAAAGGTAAAGTACTCTCAGCATGCGCCTATCAGCACCCTTTGAAACCACAAGTTTAGACATGCACTTTGCATTACAATATTCGTAATCCTCCACACTTCTCTAGGGTTGAAGAGCTTCAAGGTAGAGTTATCAGGATCCCTCCAGAATGGAACGGCCCGCTCACCAATCCAGAGCTCACTTCAATATTGGCACGTGCCTGCTCGGGTTAGCACGGTTGTCAGTTTTCCCCCTCTCTCATATCACATTCAAAAAACTCGAAAACTACATGTACATAGGCCTAAGAAAGAGATTGTAATATAATAGACCGAAAGGTATCATGATCTAGATCTAATTTTTCGAAAAAAGACTCGGATTTCATCATTGAGGGTTATTAATCTGGAAATTCGTACGAAATGACCAATGTGTAGTGGGATGCAATAAATCTACCACTCGACACATCTGCTTACCTGTTAAAAATAAATCATGAATAGAGTAAAAGACTCAAACCAGAAGCGAGTTCTAAA
>JAURVB010012519.1:0-111833 GCA_033002965.1 Piper betle | reverse complement strand
AATGCACCTAATCTTGTCAAGCATTTTGGACAAAGAACTGATACTACTAATACATGACACAATAGACTAGGACATTGTGATAATAAACTTGTTGAATTTCTGTAAAACAAAGGCTTAATATTAGTATTAGCAAAAACTAATGTTTTATAGATTTGTACTAGTTGTCAACTAGGAAAATCTACGAATTTGCCATTTGTGAGTGTAAAACTTGCAATCAACTTAGGGTTTTATAGTCGTGAACCGATCCATTTAGCCGTCGGTTCGAGTCAAGTTAGTTTTAGAACACGTGTACTAAGCCGACGCTGGTCGCGTGTAAGAACTATGAGGCTCATGTGTAGCCAAGTATATAACGATAACATCATGAATAAAGCAGAAAAGAATGAGTTATCAGAAAATATGAGAGTATGCCAGTTTACTTTATATATATAGTGGTTCGTAAAATTAATTTGAAGCCGTTTACCATATTAGGATGCACATTTACTATGTTTGGGCGGGTTATTAGTTACAGAGCATGTCATTGTGGTGTTAAAATGTGTAATATATTTTATGGGATTTTTTTTCCTAATTTTATGAATTTTTTAGGATTTATTACAAGCTAATTATTATTTTTGACACGTGTCGAAATGGAGTCAATACTTATTTACGATATTGTCATCGACCACCCCACGACCCTTTTTCTTCTCCCCCAAACCCTGATCACCACTGCGCCACCCTTTGCTTGTCGTCGTTGCAGCCACCGACACCATTCCAGCACTGATCAACATCGCCTATCCCCGCTGCACCATTGTTGTGCCACCCCAAACGACCCGTCAGTCCCCAGCCTCCACAACACGAGGAAGTTGTGCCCTAGCATCGTGCTCGCGTCATCGATCCCACCGTCGGTGACCATTGCCGCCACCATCCAGTGGTCGCCTTGACACTTTTGACTCTCCAGCGACCTTCCCCAATTGAAGTGGAGCCCAGCACGGCCCACATCGGTCGGATCTCTTCACCCCATCGCCGCTGCCTCTGTTTTTGCCATTTTTTGACAAGCCACCACCTTTGCCGACCACGTCGACGTAGTAGACGTGTTGGGCCCACTGAGCTAGTTCCAACGGTACGCAATACCACCACTATCCAGCCAGTAGACAATGCCAACGACTACTGCAGGAAAGCTATCGAAAAACCACTGAAATAGCTGAAAACCATCGAAACCCCACCGGAAAATCAGATTCACTGGAATTCGCCGAATCTTCCTGGGAGCTCATCCAGTCGAACCTGACTGAACTTTGGATGCCGACGAGAGCCAAATTCGAGCTCCGAGATGCCCGACAATACCCTAGCCGTCACCGATTGTCAACGATGAGCGGTATAATTAACTCTAATTTAAATATTTAAAAGTGATGATTGTTAGCACAACATGTTAGGATTGATTAATTGTCGTAATAAATGTCTAATTGTGAATGAAGCGATGATTTGTATGATTTAATTGATAGTGAACGAATATTCGTGATCTAATTAGGTAAATTGAATCTAAGCATGTTAATTGACAACAACGAATGTAGAAAAATACTATAAAATTGGTATGAATAGTGTAAAGACCATGAAAAAAAAATTGGACGCGGACGCGGTTCGGGAAGGACCGAACATGTTATATTTTTTTACCCGGTTAATTATTTACCCATTTTATTATTTACCTGGTTAAATGAAATACGGGTGTATAGGTGTTTTCACATACCCTAGCCGTCATTTTCATTTTTATAAATTTGGAAAGGGGACATCATTTTTCACATACGGGTGTAAGGGCATCTTCCTCACCTTAGCCGCCCAGTTCTCCTCTTCCTTACCGGGGCTTCTTCCTTTCTTGGGTATCCTTCTTATCTACCTGTTCTTAGTTTGCATGCATGTTCTTTTTAATGGATAGTAAGCTTGTTAATCATGTAACTTAAGTCTCAAATCAACAAGAAAAGAACTAAACTAAACTGAAATTGGAATCCCATCCATGGCCGATTAGCCTGAAACTTTAGCAAGACGGGCAACCGTAAGAACAATTGCAAGGCACTCCCTCACACCCCGAAGACCTCTCTTGCTGCTGGCTCGAAGGGGGGGCTCGCCACGTCCCTGGTTTTCCGGTGGGCGGTGGAATTGCAGCTGTGAGGGGGTGGAGTTGCAAGGGTGATAGAAGTGGTGATGTTTTGCTGCAATTGATGCTGTAATGGAAGCTTCAGAGGGGTAAACGCCGGTTGTGCTTCGTTGACAGCATCATGGGTTCCATCACAGTAGTTCAGGCCGCCGGAACAATCGACTACAGACCACCTTCTCGCCGGAATTCATGGCAACGACATGAAGAAGTGGGGAGGACGACCATACTCCATGCAACGTCCAAAGGTGGCTGATCCTTACTGTTTTGAGGCCAGCCTGAGGTCGTGGAACATCTGAATTGGAGCAAGGTGCAAGAAAGGAGGGGTCTTGAGACTGGGAGAAGAAGAACAGGCCAGGAGTTGGGCGCCATGGTGCAGCACATGGTCGTCTTGGTTAACTGCTATAAAACATGCACATTAGGCTTCCAATTGGTTGTTGGAGAAGGTTGAAGTTGAGGGAGGATGTGATTCTAGGTTTGGGTGCCACGAAAAGGGGTGGAGAAGAAGGGCATGGTCTGGTTTTGGTACTGGTTTTGGTGCAGAGAAGAGTGGTGACAGGAAGAAGAGGAAGAAGGAGGGTGGCAGTTTTGTAAATATGGGATGACTCAATACCGACTCGAGTTAAAAAAATACGAACACGTAATAAATCTTTAAAGATAATTATTTTAATGGGTTATTAAACTATAGTCGGGTAGCAATCACTCGCGTCGAACCTAATTAGCATAATGAAAATAAATAAAGTTCGAAACTTTATAGAGTCAAATAATTTAAAATAATTGTATTAATAATATTTATGAATTAAAATAATACAAATTATTTTAAATAATTTAATTGAACAACTTAATTACTTAAATTGCTGTAAATAATAGTAGCGATTAAAAATTATAATCATCAACTAAATCATCAAGATCAGGGTTAAAGAATTATCACCGTAAAAGAAAATTAAATACTTGTTTATTAGTAATAATTATTTTAGCAATTGTTAGGTATTATTTATGATTTAGATAATTAATTTAAAATGTAAAGTAGGACTTAAATGATTAAATCACCTGAATAATTTAATATTTAATATTTTTGAATTTTAATAGTGATATATATATTAGTCATTTAGTTGCATGCATTCTTACTCAAATAAAATTATACTTATGTATAATTTTATGTTCTCGTTCAGATTAGGATCGTTGGTCGTAGTTGCGAGTTCGAAATATCCAGGTCCGTATAATCATTTGAAATGTTGTACTTTCTCTTATTGGCAGCCCTGGTCAGCCTGAGCCCAGATTTGACAACCATGCACTATAACGCAATCAGGGTCAAGGAATTGACTCAGTCTGACACGAGGCCGCACTTTTAAAATTACTATGTGTGTTTGTATAATTATTTGAAATGTTATATTGTCTGTATACTTATTTTGAATGTTGTATTGTCCGTATAATTATTTGAAATGTTATATTTTCTCAAACTGGTATAACTATATAAAATGTTGTATTTTCTCAAATTAGTACCCTTTGTCGGCACTAATCTCAGAATGAGCTGGGAGATGATTTTTAATCTTAGAATGAACTGGGAGAACATGACTAATCTCAAAATGAATTGGGAGACTACCTAATCTCAGAATGAGCTGAGAGGCGTTTTCTAATCTCAGAATGAGCTGGGAGACAATTTCTAATCTCAGAATAAACTGGGAGACCATGAATAATCTCAAAATGAATTAGGAGACCACCTAATCTCAGAATGAGCTGGGAGATAATTTCTAATATCAAAATGAACGGGGAGACCATGACTAATCTCAAAATGAATTGGGAGACCACTTAATCTCAGAATGAGCTGGGAGACAATTTTTAATCTCAGAATGAACTGGGAGACCATGACTAATCTTAAAATGAATTAGGAGACCACCTAATCTCAGAATGAGCTGGGAGATAATTTCTAATCTCAGAATGAACTGGGAGACCATGACTAATCTCAAAATGAATTGGGAGACCACCTAATCTTAGAATGAGCTGGGAGACGATTTTTCATCTCAGAATGAACTGGGAGACCATGACTAATCTCAAAATGAATTGGGAGACTACCTAATCTCAGAATGAGTTGAGAGACGTTTTCTAATCTCAGAATGAGCTGGGAGACAATTTCTAATCGCAGAATAAACTGGGAGACCATGAATAATCTCAAAATGAATTGGGAGACCACCTAGTCTCAGAATGAGCTGGGAGATAATTTCTAATATCAAAATGAATGGGGAGACCATGACTAATCTCAAAATGAATTGGGAGACCACTTAATCTCAGAATGAGCTGGGAGACAATTTTTAATCTCAGAATGAACTGGGAGACCATGACTAATCTTAAAATGAATTAGGAGACCACCTAATCTCAGAATGAGCTGGAAAATAATTTCTAATCTAAGAATGAACTGGGAGACCATGACTAATCTCAAAATGAATTGGGAGACCACCTAATCTTAGAATGAGCTGGGAGACGATTTCTAATCTCAGAATGAACTGGGAGACCATGACTAATCTCAAAATGAATTGGGAGACTACCTAATCTCAGAATGAGTTGAGAGACGTTTTCTAATCTCAGAATGAGCTGGGAGACAATTTCTAATCTCAGAATAAACTGGGAGACCATGAATAATCTCAAAATGAATTGGGAGACCACCTAATCTCAGAATGAGCTGGGAGACAATTTCTAATATCAAAATGAACGGGGAGACCATGACTAATCTCAAAATGAATTGGGAGACCACTTAATCTCAGAATGAGCTGGGAGACAATTTTTAATCTCAGAATGAACTGGGAGACCATGACTAATCTTAAAATGAATTAGGAAACCACCTAATCTCAGAATGAGCTGGGAAATAATTTCTAATCTCAGAATGAACTGGGAGACCATGACTAATCTCAAAATGAATTGGGAGACCACCTAATCTTAGAATGAGCTGGGAGACGATTTCTAATCTCAGAATGAACTGGGAGACCATGACTAATCTCAAAATGAATTGGGAGACTACCTAATCTCAGAATGAGCTGAGAGACATTTTCTAATCTCAGAATGAGCTGGGAGATAATTTCTAATCTCAGAATAAACTGGGAGACCATGAATAATCTCATAATGAATTGGGAGACCACCTAATCTCAGAATGAGCTGGGAGACAATTTCTAATATCAAAATGAACGGGGAGACCATGACTAATCTCAAAATGAATTGGGAGACCACTTAATCTCAGAATGAGCTGGGAGACAATTTTTAATCTCAGAATGAACTGGGAGACCATGACTAATCTTAAAATGAATTAGGAGACCACCTAATCTCAGAATGAGCTGGAAAATAATTTCTAATCTAAGAATGAACTGGGAGACCATGACTAATCTCAAAATGAATTGGGAGACCACCTAATCTTAGAATGAGCTGGGAGACGATTTCTAATCTCAGAATGAACTGGGAGACCATGACTAATCTCAAAATGAATTGGGAGACCACCTAATCTCAGAATGAGTTGAGAGGCGTTTTCTAATCTCAGAATGAGCTGGGAGACAATTTCTAATCGCAGAATAAACTGGGAGACCATGAATAATCTCAAAATGAATTGGGAGACCACCTAATCTCAGAATGAGCTGGGAGACAATTTCTAATATCAAAATGAACGGGGAGACCATGACTAATCTCAAAATGAATTGGGAGACCACTTAATCTCAGAATGAGCTGGGAGATAATTTTTAATCTCAGAATGAACTGGGAGACCATGACTAATCTTAAAATGAATTAGGAGACCACCTAATCTCAGAATGAGCTGGGAGATAATTTCTAATCTCAGAATGAACTGGGAGACCATGACTAATCTCAAAATGAATTGGGAGACCACCTAATCTTAGAATGAGCTGGGAGACGATTTTTCATCTCAGAATGAACTGGGAGACTATGACTAATCTCAAAATGAATTGGGAGACTACCTAATCTCAGAATGAGTTGAGAGACGTTTTCTAATCTCAGAATGAGCTGGGAGACAATTTCTAATCGCAGAATAAACTGGGAGACCATGAATAATCTCAAAATGATTTTGGAGACCACCTAATCTCAGAATGAGCTGGGAGACAATTTCTAATATCAAAATGAACGGGGAGACCATGACTAATCTCAAAATGAATTGGGAGACCACTTAATCTCAGAATGAGCTGGGAGACAATTTTTAATCTCAGAATGAACTGGGAGACCATGACTAATCTTAAAATGAATTAGGAGACCACCTAATCTCAGAATGAGCTGGAAAATAATTTCTAATCTAAGAATGAACTGGGAGACCATGACTAATCTCAAAATGAATTGGGAGATCACCTAATCTTAGAATGAGCTGGGAGACGATTTCTAATCTTAGAATGAACTGGGAGACCATGACTAATCTCAAAATGAATTGGGAGACTACCTAATCTCAGAATGAGTTGAGAGACGTTTTCTAATCTCAGAATGAGCTGGGAGACAATTTCTAATCGCAGAATAAACTGGGAGACCATGAATAATCTCAAAATGAATTGGGAGACCACCTAATCTCAGAATGAGCTGGGAGACAATTTCTAATATCAAAATGAACGGGGAGACCATGACTAATGTCAAAATGAATTGGGAGACCACTTAATCTCAGAATGAGCTGGGAGACAATTTTTAATCTCAGAATGAACTGGGAGACCATGACTAATCTTAAAATGAATTAGGAGACCACCTAATCTCAGAATGAGCTGGGAGACGATTTCTAATCTCAGAATGAACTGGGAGACCATGACTAATCTCAAAATGAATTGGGAGACCACCTAATCTCAGAATGAGCTGGGAGATAATTTCTAATCTCAGAATGAACTGAGAGACCATGACTAATCTCAAAATGAATTGGGAGACCACCTAATCTTAGAATGAGCTGGGAGACGATTTTTCATCTCAGAATGAACTGGGAGACTATGACTAATCTCAAAATGAATTGGGAGACTACCTAATCTCAGAATGAGTTGAGAGACGTTTTCTAATCTCAGAATGAGCTGGGAGACAATTTCTAATCGCAGAATAAACTGGGAGACCATGAATAATCTCAAAATGATTTTGGAGACCACCTAATCTCAGAATGAGCTGGGAGACAATTTCTAATATCAAAATGAACGGGGAGACCATGACTAATCTCAAAATGAATTGGGAGACCACTTAATCTCAGAATGAGCTGGGAGACAATTTTTAATCTCAGAATGAACTGGGAGACCATGACTAATCTTAAAATGAATTAGGAGACCACCTAATCTCAGAATGAGCTGGAAAATAATTTCTAATCTAAGAATGAACTGGGAGACCATGACTAATCTCAAAATGAATTGGGAGACCACCTAATCTTAGAATGAGCTGGGAGACGATTTCTAATCTCAGAATGAACTGGGAGACCATGACTAATCTCAAAATGAATTGGGAGACTACCTAATCTCAGAATGAGTTGAGAGACGTTTTCTAATCTCAGAATGAGCTGGGAGACAATTTCTAATCGCAGAATAAACTGGGAGACCATGAATAATCTCAAAATGAATTGGGAGACCACCTAATCTCAGAATGAGCTGGGAGACAATTTCTAATATCAAAATGAACGGGGAGACCATGACTAATCTCAAAATGAATTGGGAGACCACTTAATCTCAGAATGAGCTGGGAGACAATTTTTAATCTCAGAATGAACTGGGAGACCATGACTAATCTTAAAATGAATTAGGAGACCACCTAATCTCAGAATGAGCTGGGAGATAATTTCTAATCTCAGAATGAAATGGGAGACCATGACTAATCTCAAAATGAATTGGGAGACCACCTAATCTTAGAATGAGCTGGGAGACGATTTCTAATCTCAGAATGAACTGGGAGACCATGACTAATCTCAAAATGAATTGGGAGACCACCTAATCTCAGAATGAGCTGGGAGACGACTTATACTAATCTCAGAATGACTTGAGAGACAAATTACTAATCTCAAAATGACCTGAGAGATAATTACTAAAGACTTATGTAATAATAATAAAAAAATGGGTGAAATGATAATAGGGATTTTATTGACTTGTTTCATTTAATTATGCGGCTTAGTGGTTTTATCACTAATGTGGAATTGCCTCCGCAGGTGAGCAGCTTTGGACTAAAGAATAGAAGTGTGGTTAGTAGTTCTTTTACCAACATAGATATGGTGAATCAATAATAAAGTTGGACTTCCTTATTATTCTCTTGTGTTATAAATGTGGCTATCGGAAATGGTTCGAGACTGTGGGATAGTTATTTTAAAATTTAGAGAACATGATTTATTGTTATGATTCATATTATATGTTGCGAGACTTATTTCTTGTATTTCAGTTCATGTTCTGGAATATTACCATTACATCAATTATATATTTAAGTAACACCCAGTCCGGTTTGGGCGGGTCATTACAAATAGGATGAGTTAGAATTATTTTCACACTAATGATTATTGACTATGATGGATGATGATTGTGTTGAGTGTAATGTTCATGTCGAGTTGATGCATCATTTAGTTAGCGAGCGTTAGTTTCTAGATTTGATGTGTAGGTACGGAGTAGGAGCTTGCCACCTAGGCGTGAGGACACGCTTGGAGCTTCTGCTAGGTCCGTTTAGGACTCGTCTTTGTATTATACTCTATTCTATTGTATATTTGTTTTATTGCCTGTAGGACGGGTTTAAGTGGCATTTTATTAGATCCCACTTAACTCGGGCCATTTAGCCGAACAATTTTTCGGATTAATAACCCTCGAGGATGATTTCGAAAACAAAATCCACAACAAGTTGCCTTCGGGCCCTATTATATGAATGCCTTCCCAAAACTATAAATATGATTTTGTCTAGTTTTCAGTGAGATGAGAGATGGTGTAACCAACTTGCATGTACTATGAGTGGATGCACGTGACAATCTCTAGATTAGTGAACAAACTGTTCCATTCCCGAGGGATCCTGATAACTCTGTGTTTGAGTTCCTCACACCTAGAGAATGTGGAGGTTATGGGTACTGTTAAGTACAGTGCACGTCCGAACTTGTAGTTCAAAGGGTGCTATGCTAGAGAGTATTAGGCCTTCGTGCTCAAGGCTAGGAGAATTATGAAGGAAATGAGAGGGCTTAAGATATACTTGTAGTCCCAATGGACCAATGAAAAATGAAATGAGAAATATGCCAAGAGAGACATCAACAAAGTAATCAGTTCGGGATGCTACCGGGTCTGTAGCCTAGTGGCTCCTTAGTTGGTGCCCTTAACAGAGTTTTGGTGAAGTATACGAATGTTTTTCATTATACGAGAGTTAGCTCTCATAGCCAGTTTGTTATAGTTATATTTTGGACCAGAAATGCTTGTTACTGATTTGTTTTTATATTATATGTAGGTGATAACCATGAGTTGGATGTGCTAGACAAGGGAGCAATGATGTTGTTTGCGCACATATGTCAGCCGATAGAGTGGAAAATATTTTATTTATGACGTTATTATATTGAGAATGATATGATTAAATGCTAAGGCATGTTGATATGATGTAAAATGTGAATAGTCTGCACAGGTGGGTTGAGATCCAAGATTCAAAGTAATTGATATAGTATAGATTATAATTCTATGCGAATGCAAATATCTAATATATGAATATATGTTTGTATATATATTATTTTGATAGGGTGGCTCCTTAATTGCACTTTTAGGGGAGATTCTGGTCGTTTATTTTTTAAACTTTTACTAATTTATTGAAATTGTTTTGGTGTGTAGATTAGTTTGCAGTCATCCATAGAGTAGCATGTTCGGGTTCTATGTATTCATCCATACATGACGAGTCGTATCTTCGTCTTAAGAAGTCTAGATTAGATCCGCACAAGTTGGGTTCGGGTTAGCTGACCTAATCGGAGCTATAGACATGCTAGTTTGGTTTATGAGCCTGAACTGGATTTGGGGTATTACAGCCAAGACTAATTCTAGGGCTGATGCTTATTTGATAAAGTTCACTATGATGTTTGGGGACCGGCTCTTGTGTTATCCCATAAAAATTTCAGGTATTATGTGAGATTTGTAGATGATTTTTCAAGATTTACATGGCTATATCCGATGCCTAATAAATGTGAGTTGTTTGAAATATCTTTGAGATTTGACCAGTTTCTTGGTAGGCAATTGTCTGCCAAAATGAAATGTTTTCCTCAGATGGTGGAGGTTAGTTAGGCACCAGGTTTCGGCAACATCAGCAAGGAATTTTGCACAAAGTCTCTTGTTCGTATACACGGCAGGAAAATATTAGAGTGGAATGCAGGCACACAGATCAATTGTAGAGATAGGTTTAGCACAGTTTTATCGTAGCAAACTCTCTCTTTCCTTCTGCTTACATAAGCTTTGAAACTACAGTTTACATCTTGAACAAGAGACCATCAGATGTTCTACCTACAAAGCTTTCATGTTGTTTGGACAACAACCTGATTGCTCACTTCATCGGGTATTCGGATGCAAGTGTTTTCATTGTTTAAGAGACACTTCGAGGATAAATTTGCACCAAGGCCATTACCTTGGGTGTTTGTTGGGTATGTTTTTGCACATAAGGGATACAATTGTTATCATCCTTTGTCCAAGAAGGTTTTTTATCTCAAGACATGCTATTTTTTATGAGGATGTATGCATACCCGTTTCAGGATCTTCAACAGGATCAATCTTCTCCTAGCAGTGATGAATTTATTACATTTAGGGATTCTCTTCATTCAAGTTCTGATCATAGTCCATCAAATATGTTGACTACTAACAGTGGTTCTCAATTAGTTTCTATTTCCACTCATGAATCTATTGAGAATGGTAGAAGAGTCTCATTGTCTTCAAGTTCCTCTTCTACTAGGCTCATATCTTCACCCAGCCACAACTGATGCTGATACTCAACCTACTACTCCAACAAATTCATCTCAATGCCCAATGATCACAAGATCCAAGATAGGGATCCTCAAACCAAATCCAAAATATGCATTGACAACTCTGACCGATAATGTTTAAGAATCATTAACTGTAAAAGTAGATCAACAACATTCAAGATGGCTTCAGGTTATGGAAGAAGAGCTTCAAGCATTAAAACATAATCAGACTTGAGATTTAGTGTCAAAAGAGGATCACATGCATGCTATCAGCACAAAATGGGTATTCAAAATCAAGTATAACTCTGATAAAATTCAATTGAGAGAGGCTGAAAGCTCGATTAGTTGATAGAGGAAATAAACAGTAACATGTGGATTTCTCATAAACATTTCGCCAGTGGTTAAACCTCCTACTGTTCAATTGGTTTTATCAATTGCTATAGTCAATAATCGTTTTATACACCAGATGGATGTAAAAAATACTTTTTCAATGGTTAGCTTAAGAAAACAGTGTTTATATCGCAACCACCGGGTTTAAAAATGCAGTATACCGTTCTCATGTTTATAAACTAAGGCATTGTCTGAGCTGAAGCAAGCTCCGCGTGCTTGGTTTAATCGCTTGAGTTCATTTCCTCTCTCAATGGTTTTCATTTAAGTGGTGCAGATTCTTCACTGTTTGTTCTTAAACAAAATGAAGATTTGGTCATTCTCTTACTATATGTCGATGATATGTTAATTACTAGAAATTCATCTCAATTGTGGACAACATTTCTTCCGCATCTCAAGCCGAGTTATCCATGAAAGACTGGGGGAGTGTTCATTGTTTTCTAGGCATTCAGATCCTCGTGCATGTTCAAGGATTGTTTTTAAATCAACATGGATATGTAGCCAAGATTCTTCAGAATGCTGGCTTGATCGACAGCAAATCACTACCCACATCAATGGTTCCAGGGGTCTGCTCCAGATTCTTCACCTTTATTCTCTGATCCTACGTTGTATCGTCAAATTGTGGGCACTTTGCACTACTCATCAATCACTAGACCCAACGTATCTTATGTTGTTAATACGGTATGTCAACATGTGCAATTGCCCACAGATTTTGATTATTCACAAGTGAAGGGAATTCTAAGTTACATGATGAAGGGTAGTCTGGATTACGGTCAGGTCATTTATGCTGAATCTGATTTCAAGTTGCAAGCATTTCAAATTTAGATTAGGCTGGCTATCCTACAAAAAACGTTCATTTTTGTACATTTCTTGGCATAAATTGCATTCTTTGGTTGGCAAAGGAGCAACCAACGGTGTCAAGATCAAGTACAGAGCCAGAATATAAAGCCATGGCAGCCACAACATTTGGGATTACTTGGTTAACTTAATCTCTTGGATGATTTGCATATTCCTCCTAAATCAATCCATGTTCTGTGATAATCTTAGTGCTCTACATTTAACTATCAATCCTGTTTTCGATCCTCCTTCGAAGCACATTGCAATTGATTATCATTACGTAAGAGAGCAAGTTGGTTTACGTAAGATATCTTCACCAAGGCGCTTCATGTCAAAAGTGTTTCAAGATCTGATTCTCAAGCTTGGTGCTGTCTCCTTAAGCTTGTGGGGTGATTTGGAGAATAAAGAAAATCAGTAATGTAATTCTAGTGAAAACAGTCTGTAGATACTTTTGAGTTTTTTTACTGCTAGTCTCTTACGATGTACATATAAATCGATATTGCATCCTATGTACATATCAATAGATATTGTATATGTTGAGAATTAATAGATATTGTATCCTATGTACATATCAATAGATATTGTATGTTGAGAATTAATGAGAAGTATTTTTTTCTTAACGTCAAAGCTACATGTGGCTCACACGGTCATGGGCGAACAACAGTGTTTTTAAACCCGGACAGGACCAGCCGGTCCAACCTGGCATACCGGGTACCGAACCCCTGTTCGGTTCAGTTTAGCATGCCATACCAAACACGAAGCGCAGTATTTTTATGAATGTCCCGATTTTAGCTGGTTTATTTTAAAGTTGAGAGGGACATGATCGACTGTATTTATATTTTGATGAGGGGGAATGGGTTGAATTTAGAACGAGGGACTGTTATGGTGCTTCAAGTTTAAAAATAAATCATGGAGCGACCAAGTTTTGAACTAAAAAATAAGTACATGGCACTTAACCCGTAGACTAAATTATAAATTTTAATAATGTGAATGGATTTAAACTCAATAATATAGTATAATAAGATTTAATCCTGTATAAAAAATTGGTATGTTTTAAAAACATTGGCACAACCCATTATTTTAATTTATAGGCTAAGAATCCAAGATTATAGCTGAAAGTTGGGCTAGGTCAAATAAGTACCATGCTTAGCACTAAATTGGTTCTAATAAAAAATAATGAGTCACTCATTAATCAATTTGAAATTCAAGCTTTGTCCAAACAAATACATAATATCTATACTACTTTTTCTATATAATACAAATAGAATACATTACATTTCATGTGTGACTATTTAAAATGTTTCATAATTTTTCATTCCAACACAAAGGACAGTTAACGTTTGGCCATGGACATGTAGTTTCGTTATCAAATAAGCTAGTAATATCTTGCTACAACTCGTGGAAAGTGAGAAGGGCGCTAGAACTCTGCGTATGAGCATCAAGTATGTCAGTCTCTGTACGAAAATGCACATCATTTATCACCCCATAATGTGCTAAGGAAGACACTTAATTCTCTGCAAAAGACTAACAAAAGGCTTGGTTAGAGTTGTTTGCATGTATGTATGATTTGTAGGCAATGTTTTCTAACCTGTCGTTCAACTTCTACAGCAGATTGAGACAACCTTCTTTTCAACACTGTTTTCTCTTCATCACAGGTCTCAAATTTTGTATCTGCGATTCAATAGTCCGTTAGCACATTATGAAATAAAGGATTGAAGATGGGACACTGGAACAAAAAAATAAACGAGACCATTGGCACAAGAAATGATGGGCACACATTAGTGCACATGGGACTTCCAGTAACTTCATTTTTGAACATTAAAAGGCTTTAATGCTGTAGTTTCTTAAAGTTACCAGGAAGCTCCCATTTGGATCTATGTACTTTTGCAAGATTAGAGTTATCACTAGAAGAATCTAATGACCATACTGAACCGTGACATTGGGAAGTACCTCATAGTAAATAATGTGATCGATCAAGAATAAATAGGTAAGATTTCTCTTATCATTGAACTAATTTAGAAGCAAATACAGGACCAACGATCAACTACACTACAAGATGAGAGGAAACACGAAAATCAGTACCTAATGTGGCAAAAAAATTGACAAGTGTTACGAAGATTACATCCCAAACGCCATGCAATGTATCAACTCTTAAACAGTGAAGAGAAAGATATTTACACAAGACAATAGGAATCACAACAAAAATAACAGCAAATCAGACCTGTTTCTCTTCATAGGTTCTATCCCTAAAAAATGCTGAATAAAAATATCCAGATCGTGAATAATAATACAGTTATATAGTATCAGGTGGAAGTAAGGAAAGACGCAATGATTTCAAGAGACAAATGTGTTAATAATATGTCAATGCAAAATGAAAGGAAACCATATTTTCTACTATTATTACATTATTAAAAATATAAGATTAGTCCTTTTCATTAATGGAAATAAATATAGTAGTATCTGATAAAAAATAAAAAAATCATCTTACCGTAATAGTATGTTGAGAGAATTGTTATCCTTTCAGTTGGCTGAAAAGAAAATTTCCATAAGCTGTAAGTAAATTGAAGGTAAACAAAATTCTTGAACGAAGTTTTAGATTGAGACAAGGAGGGTAAGCCTTGAAAACTTGTCGCTAAGTCTTTGAATGTATTCATGTCATTGACTTGAACATAAGAGCAATCTGTGATGATACACTAAGCATCTGACCATTCTACATAAATAGAAAGAGTGTAGATCATGATGAAAATGACATTATTTTATACCAAGCAAAGTCCTAGCATATTTTGAACACACACAGTTTGTAGAGATAGATGTTGTTATGTTGTTAGCTAGTTGTGATTGTATTAGTAGAAATTGAGTTAGTTCAAGACAGTTCAAATAAATATGGATTTACTAACTGTAAGATCTCCTATGATACTGTAAACTGTATAAATATTTGTAAAAAGAGATGGTCAAAGAGGAAGGGAGAATTATTATTCTTGTTTTTTGTTCTCCTTATCGCCTGTGTTTTTCTTGTATGATTGTACTGTTTATCATTTTATTCTACGTGGAATCAGGCGAAACAATCCATTGAGTTATGTGCCCTTGTCAGACTGTGAGTTGTGTGCTTTTGTTGGACTCCTTGTGTAAGTCCTGTCTTTTGGATTCCCTCTTCTATTCTCTGTTGTTTCCTTTGTTTTTGAGTCATGGCCAAGGAGCATATTCCAGTGACAACTGTTGTTTCTGACTCCCACACACCTTCCCTTGCTGATCTCATTAGTGGCTCTTCCATTACCACTACCAACTTATGTGGCACAAAAACTATCTACAATGGTTTGTTGCTATCAAAACCTTCATCTCAGGAGAGAAACTTCATTACATTGAGGATCTGCCCTATCAAAACCTTCATCTCAGGAGAGAAACTTCATTACATTGAGGATCTGCCCTCAAAAAGTTCCCCCATTGCTAAATGGATCAAAGAAGAAGCCTAAGTGCGTAGTTGGCTATGGAACAATATGGAACCTTCTATCAGAGTGCAAATGTTGCTCTTTTGCCAACTGCTTATGAGGTTTTTGCTTTTGTAAGTGATTCATTTTCCTCTGATAACAATGTGAACAGAGTTTATGAATTATGCGAAGAGATCTTTTGCATGAAGTAGCAGGGCAGATCCTTAAAAGACTACTACAGTTGTGCCAAAGGACTATGGGAGGAGTTGTTCTTGTATCAACCATATCCCACAGACATTGAAGCCTGGAAGCGACAGTGTGAAAAACTCAAAGTTGTTGCCTTTCTGCCTGGATTGGACGCTTGTTATGCCTCTTCCAAGAATCAATTCCTTACAGGTGCTGAACTTCCTTACTTAAGTGTGGCTGTCTCCAGATTATCCCGAATTCCTGTGTATATTGATCCTGAGGCCAAAAGTGATAGTTCAGCCTTGGTTATCACCATGTTCTCCACTTCGAACTTGACTAGAGGGCGGGGTCGAGGGCGTATTGATAATGGAAGAGGGGGTCGTGTACCTAGGCGAGATGATAAGTTCTGTGAGTCCTGTAAAACTCCAGGCCATGTGGAGGACAAATGTTGGAACAAACATGGGAAACCTGATTGGGCCAAGCCACCATCTCCTCTCTCTACTCCAGCAAATCAATCACCTACTCCAGCCGAAGTTCTTCCCGCTGGTTCTTCCCATGTGGGCAACACCGTGACCTTATCTGATGGTGACTTTGAGCATTTGTTTCAGCTTGCACATGGTGATTCTCCTTCACCATCCACTCGAAAGCTTCTCTCTCCAACAATGCTAAACATGATGACTTATCTTGGCTCATTGACTCTGGCGCCTCCAATCATGTGACTGGTAATCCTAGTTCATTCTCCAATTTCTCTGTGCTTCACCGTCCACGGAAGATTATCTTGGCAGATGGTAGTTCCACTCCTGCCCTAGGTCAAGGTCGAGTGGACCTCACTTATCCTTAGACGATGTGTTGCCGGTTCCTGCCTTCCCTACCAGCCTTCTATCTGTGAAAAAACTCTGTGATTATCTCCATTGACGTGCTGTCTTCACCAAGTCTGTGTGTTTGTTTCAGGATGTGGTCAGCCAGAAGGAGCTTGGGCATAGCAGCAATAGGAGTGGTCTTTATTTCCTACAATTAAAGAGTCTGTGGCAATAATGAAGAAGTTCAACCTTCACCAACCTCTGCTCATCAATGGAATTGTCGTTTAGGGCATCCTAGTCTAACCAGCTCAACAAACATGTTATGCCGAATGGTGCAGTGCATCCCCTATAAGTAAGGACCATTACCCCAATAACCCAAGTCACTATCTTGACAACACACATGATCCCTGTGGTTTACCAGTAGGGTTTAGTAGTTGTACGCTACTTCTACCTAGGAGTTTAGATGTGAAACTCTCTAGAGCACCTATGTGCAACTCACTTAGTTTTCAACTTAAGGTCAGGCACATAGGCGTCAACTTGTTGTTTTTTCAGCTATTAAGGCATGACCTCTAGGTGTCAAAAGGCCAATAGCTCGTTATGTTTTAAATAGCTAGGTCAGTGACTTTAGGGTATTATTGATCTCATTAGTCAGTCATCATCCTAGGTCAGTGATTCAATTCCTAACCTATATCATATCATAGTGAACTCTTTATTCAAGGTTAATCATTATAGTTTGAGCAATAAAACGTCTGACAAGACAAATACTGAATTTTACTCAAGTCAACAGGAGAGAAGATACTTTGGTAACTCAAAATCTTCCATCACTCATCAAATCCCAAATCATGCTACTTTTAGGTAGTAGGTATAATTGTGTCCATCACATGTTATTCCTATTTGGACATTAAATAAAATACACAGAACATTCATTACATCAATTAATAAAAATCAAAGGGAAGATGATGTTAAAAAATGGAGAAATTGAAATCTATAGGATAACGTAGTTCACTTTTCGAGGAATAAAATCGATAGTTACAAAGTTATCTAGATGGTATACATAATGATGGATTTGTTAAAAAAAGAATACAATACCATCACAAATATCCCTTCCCTGTGTGTAGGCAACGCTTCAAGCTTTTGTAGCGTCTCATCTCCCCTTGTAATTTTCCCAAATATAGCATACTGGTTAATGAAAAAATATTTTAAACAGATTTAATAAAAATTGGGTATATTACTTGTTATATAAAAAGCATCAAATATAAAAGTATCAACTAATTTACTAAAATTAACACGTACTTGACTATCAAGATGAGGTGCATCACCAAGAAGAATTGAAAATGATGATGAAGCACTGTCGGGATCAGAGTATCTACATTCAAGAAATCATAAATGGTACTTTATACTGGTTCAAGTATTGTCAAGGAAAAATGAGTGAACATAGTGCAATATAAGTCCATCATTCTTCTTTTTAGAAACTTACATTACAATGAGGAAGCATATTCGGGAGTAAAATAATGAACAAGAAACAACCGCATATTATCTGACCCCAACTCAAGACAAGATGGAAAGAAAAGAAGATGCTGCATATTAGAATTAAAGTATGGCCTTAATCATATGCTGGATTACAAATTTGACAGTCCTCTTATCCTAAATTCCTAATTTGGGTAATTCTCGATCTTAGGACAATCTTCTAATACTTAACATGAAAAGTTCCAGATGCTCAACAGGGTTAATAAGCTGCTGAGTTGACAAACATTACTATTAACCTAAAGCATCAACCCCACAAATAGTCTCTTCGAAAACAACCTATTAAAAAGCCCCCATTACTAATGGAAATAAAATAATTTATGCAATGACATGGCCACAAAAAGATACCTCCCCATGGAAAGAACTCCTCTCACATGCTTTACATTGCTGAATTCACCGACAACTTTTTTCACAGCCTCTTTCCTTTGCTCTTCATTCATTGGGGCCACTCTGCCACCAACAACATCTGCTACTTGTGCCACAAAACCTTTATCAACCTACCCAAATACCAACCCTTTAAGCAGAAATGAAAAAAATATATGCATTATATTAATTTTATGAACATGTGAATTTTATTACCCGAAAAAAATGATTGGTGTTGTAGCATCCCAGTCGCACAAGCTTGAAGATGTGATCGACAGTTTGTGGAGCAACTTGAGGATAAAACCCAAATTCCACATCTCCATAATTAGTCTGCAGATAAACCCAAATACATCTGATATAAGAAGAAGCTTCCAACAAAATAAGCAACGTTTGAATGCTAGAAGTAGTCATCAATTTTTGACAACGCAAGTTGGAATTTCCTAATCGACTATCCATATAGAATAATAATTGTGAATAAAACATAATTGACAATCAAATTGATTCATTTCGGCGATAAATTTTTTTGCTATTTTTAATCATGATAGATCCCAAATTAGGGTCCATGTCCCCAACACCCTTTGATAAGCCAACAGAAAAAGATCGCAATTGCTAATAACAGAATAGCTTGCAGCAAAAAAATGTATTGAATATACCATCGAAATTAGCTAACAAAGCATTCAACAACAAGATGCTCTGCAAATTTGGAGTAAACGCTAAAAGAAAAGGACTGCAATTGCTACCAATAGGATATAAATAATAGCCGACAACATCAATCAACTGCAACAAAAAATACATTCCATATACCCTCACAGTCAAATTAATCAAATCAGACATCCCTTGAAAAAAACACATTTAGAGGTTACACAATCAACTATCAACGACCATAAACAACCCCCTAACCAAATTAGGAGAAAAAAAGTAACGATGGACGAAGAGTCGGAATTGGGGACGAAGGGATGAAGAAAACTAGGCAGTATAGAAGATCAAGAAGAGCTTTAAATATTAAAAAACAAAAGCGCAAGAAATAGAAAGATACAGAGAGCTGTACACCTGAAACACTACCCGCTCCGATCCAAGTTCGGGAAAAAGAGAAGATGAAAGAGCGGCAAAAGGGAAGAGGAAGAAGAAGACTGGAAGAGTCGGGACGGCGGGTGCCCAAACGGGAAACATCTTCTGAATTTGCAGTAAGGAATTACCAAAAATTTTAGGGAAGGTGATGGAGTTGGCTCTTCTAACCCGTTAAGTTAGCCCTTTCAATTTTATTTTCAGCTTTTACGCAAAGAAAGTTAAAAGTAAAAGATCTGCCGCGGGTAGGCCCAAACTCACGATACGTTGAAATACAGCCTTTTTTTAGTTAGATTTGACTCGAAATTCGACATTTAAATATTTGAATTCAAACTCGAATCTTACAAACTAAGTTTGAATAAGGTTATAATCGATTTGACTCGACTTGATTATAATTCAAACTCGTGTCAAAGACTCATACCTCGACTTAATAATATAATATAATATATATATAATATGCCATTGTAGGGTTATAGTCTTGTATTATATTTTATAAGATTTTTTCTTATTTATCTAGATTTTTTATAGAATTTATTACTAGTTAGTTTTTTTTTACTTGAGTCATAGACAAATCAACTTTTATTTACGATATCGCCAACGAACCATTTATTCCCCTCCACCCCCCATGCTTCTCATTCCCCATACCCTTGATGCCGCGTTTTGTCTCTGTTGCCTCCGGCTGCTGCACCACTGCTGATCAACACCACCGGTCACCATCAGAACATTGCCGACCATTCTCCTAGCCGTTTGGCCGTCACCCGACCTCCACAATGAGGTGAACCCATCGCGACCGCACAGCACTCTCGTCACCAATCCCACCAACAGCATCTGTTGCTGCAGCCATCCAATTGCCGTCTCGACACCATCAACCCTCCCACGGCCTTCCCTGACTAGAGTGGAGCCTAGCAATGACCATCTAGGCTGGATCTCAATACCCCACCACTGACCGCTCCTGTTTTGCCCTTTTTTCGGCGATCCACCTCCTCCACCGACCTTATTGACATCGTAGACGTGTCAGGCTCGCCGAGCCAGTGCCAAAGGTACACCATATCACCGCCATCTCTACTGTAGCTGCAGTTGGTAACAATTGCCAGAAAACCGTCGCACCATCGCTGGTCACCGTCAGAACATCACCAACCATTCCCCCGTCATCCGGCCGTTGCCCGGCCTCCACAACGACGAAGTCGTCGTGACCACGCCACGCTCCCGATGCCAATCCTGTTGACAACAACCGTTGTCACCGCCATCCAGTCGCTGTTAGGATGTCATCGACCCTCCTGCGAGCTTCCTCGGCAGGAGTGGAGCCTAGCATCACCCATCCAATCCGGATTTTGTCACCCCACCACCGACCACCACTATTTTGCCCTCATTCCAGCGAGCCGCCTCCTCCGCTGACCTTGTTGACGTCGTAGACTACCAAGCCGGTGCCAACAGTACGTTATACCATAGCCATCCCGACTGTAGTGGCCACCAACAACAATTGCCGAAAAATTGTCGGAATTGTGAGTATGAGAGACTATTTTGTTAATTTTTAATCTTTCTAAATGTATATTTTCTCCAAAATGATCTATTTTTGAGCTTATAAATGACCTCGTTTCGAGCTCGTAAATGAACCAGTCTCAAGCTCCTAATCGAGCTAGTTTCGAGCTCCCAAACAAGCTAGTTCAAGCGAGCTCTTAGAATTTAATAGCTTAAGTATATTCGAGCTTGAGTCGAGCTCGAACAGTATAAAATATTTGAGTCAATTTTGAGCATACGTGCTCAAAACTCGTTTGATCTCGAGTTGGGTTCAAATGAATTTCGAGCTATTCGAGTCGAGTTCGAACAAGGCGAGCTTGGCTCGCTTGCTCGTTTAGCAGCCCTATATAGAAAGCATACAGAGAACTTAACCCAGACTTCCACCAAAAGCCCGACATAACACCCCAATTTGAGTTCACTTAAGAACCGAATCAGAAATATTGCGATCGAGTCGAGTCATGTTTAAAGTTGTTAGTCGGTATGACTTGATCGATGAAATTGATCAAAACAACCTTCCTGGTGTTATGAGAATGGAAGACACCATTAAATACACGTTAAAACACATTGAACATAAATAAACGTAAGAAAGTAAATAAGTTCATGGAGCTCAAGTGTGTGTAGCATTTATCTATCCTCCCACCAAAGTCAACTCAAGATTGCATGACCTACATATATTATATGAAAAGTGTCAGTAACGAATGTTACTAGTATGAAAAATAACAAATACAAACTAGCAAATGAGTATTCCATTACCCATGAAACTTATGAAACTTCAAGATTGCCTCACGTTGGGCAGTAAGCAAATATACTTAATCAAGTGTCAGCTTGCATGCGTGATTCATAATCATATTCATACATACAATGCTTACACGCTCACATCTTCCATATCACCTGCTACTATACTCGAGTGGTAAAAGGAACAGTTAAGTTAGTGTCACAAATTTCGAAAATGCGCTATATTATGTAGTACCCTCATGCACCGCACTACCTCAGGCTTTAAAGGAACACAAGTACGCCCATACATATCTCCATACCGCTCACTCTTTTAATTTGTGAAATAAAAATACGCGTACTTATATAATAGGTTTAGGAAAGTGGATTTTATTCAACTTCAGTTCAAAAATTAACAAGGGATTTCTTCCTTGTAGTTTTATTAAACATGTGGGGAAAGCACGGCCAAATGGCCCGACATCGGAAGGATCAAATAAAACATCGCAGATGTCATCCTAAGTCTAAAACACGATTAAACTCTACACATAGGGAGTCAACTAGAGAGGAAGAGTCCTACGGACCTCTAGTCCAAGCTCCAAGCATATCTGCACATCTACGGCAAGCTCGAACTCCGAAACCTACATCGAAACCCATTACTCACTGATGCATGACATCTCTATATGATGCATGTTCGTAGTGTGTGTTCATATCATTAATACAGTACAACAAAGAAAACAATCCTAACAAACCTATAACTAAACATGTGGCATGCAAACTGAGACATAATAATAATATATAATAAATAAATCAATAAACAAAGACTAGTATTCATAAGTAAACAATAAATACATGAAAATAAATAATAATCTAATCATAAAATAATAACATAATTATACTATATAAATATATGGGTAAACACGAGTAAATATCAACATATACTCGTGTTAGTAAACATATAAATAAATAAATATATAATGATTTAATAAATAAATAAATGAACAATTAGTTAATACTCATTAATTATGGTTATTAATAATATCATAGTCATGTAATACAATAATACATAATTCAATACAAATAAATAATAACATACACGTGAACATATAAATAAATAAATAAATACAATTTAGTACACATAATAAGACTAGTATTCATAAGTAAATATAATGTTAATAATGACAAATAAGCATGTAAACATTCATCATATATGATAAACATATAAATATAAATAAATAATAATAATGAATAAATAAATGCCGATGGCAGCGCTGCTGGGGTTGCTGCGTCGGTCGGGATCGACAGAGGGGGCAAAGGCAGAGCTGCTGGTGGTGTCGATCGGGGGAATCCGGCCACTGGCTTGCCGAAAAATACCAAGAAAGTGGGTGGTTCGCCACTGGGTGCAGTGACATCGCTGGCAGTAATCATTGCTGTGGCGGTGGATGGTGTTGATCCCAAACCGTAGATCTCGATGAGGGGAAGCCATCAGGGTGTTGGCTTCACCAGGGGATACTTGTCGGCACCGGGAAAATGGCCCAAACGGGTTACAGTGGTGGCAAAAAATGACTTTGCAAACACCATTGCCGGCAGCAACTGTGGTAGCTCTGGTGGCGAAGGTGGATACAGACTGGTAGCCGACCGTGAGATGGTCAAGGGCATACCGATGCGGTGGCCGGAGGAGGGCTAGGTGTCGCCGGTGGCGAACAAAAGGGGATGGCAGCTTTAACACAATGAAATCGTGAAAAATCGAGGAAGTTGTGAAAAATCTCTGGGAAAATAACATGGTGAAGATAAGGCTAAGTGGACAGCTCAGATCTTGACATGTGGCACGATCTAGATGTCCGACAACTTGTGGCTTTGTAGGACCCACCTTTGGCTATATGAAATATACATATGGATGAAGAGCTTGGATTGAGACCATCTGAACTCAAAATTGACTTGTGTACTAAAATTGACTCTATTTGTGGGAATCGAGGTAAGAAGGGTAAATGAGTCTCGAAACCCTAAATGCAATTAAGCTATGCCCACGGGGCATAATCCGATGGTCTGAAATCCCTATGATGCATGCAATGAGATACCCTGAAAATCCCAAATAGATACTAAACTCATATAAACCATATATATACCTCGTGTACACACAGGCGACGTTTTTGCTGTCGGTTTTTGTCGCCGCTGCCACTTGTTCAGGCTCCTTTTCGGTGCCAACGAGTGTCCTCCGGCAAAGCTGACCACCCAGGCAACTTCCCCTTGCTGAGATCTATGGTTTGGAACTGACACCAACCACCGTTGTGGCCGTGATCCCTGCCAACAACGTCACGGCACCTGGCGGCGATTCCTTGTCTTTCCGGCCATTTTTCTTCCTTGCCGGTTGTCACTGGACTCTATTCGACCTGTTTGCCCAGTTCCCAGTCTACCTGCCCACGATCGTGTCAACTTGTCCGTGACTGTGTCCGCCTACCCGTGATCGTGTCCACCTGCTCGCGACCACATCCACTTGTCAGATCTTGTCCACTAGCCCACCAGCCTATGTCTGAGTCCGGCCGTCAAGTTCAGGTCTGCCTAGCCAATTTTCAATTAACCCTAATCGGGTTGGTTTAGCCCATTTAGTTTGGTCTCGTTTAGCCCGTTTTCGGCCATTTCTCGATTGTTCTCACTAATCTGAAAAATTCTATATTAATTTATATGCATATTCACATGATTTAGCATGTTTTGATGTTATGATTACTTTTGTTTATTTTTATTTTATTTATTCATGCATTTATTATTATTATTCATTTATTATTATTCGTGTATTTATTGATTATAATGCATATTTATATGATTACTTATTATTATTAATGGTGTATTTACTTATTAATATTGATCTTATGCATGTTTATAAAGTTTTGTATACATATATATTTATATATATATATACATACATACATACATACATACAGATACACACACACACACACACACACACACATATATATATATATATTCTTATAATGTATAACTATGATATTATTAATATTCATTATTAATGTGTATTAACTATTTATTTGTTTATTTATTTTTATGTTTACTAACACGAGTATATGTTAATATTTACTCGTGTTTACTCGTATATTTATATAATGTAAGTATATTATTATTTTATGATTAGAGTATTACTTATGTTCATGTTTATGTATTTATTATTTATCTAATTATCTATGAGTGCATTTTCTTGTTTATTTATTTATTATTTAGTATTATTATTTCTCAATTTTTAAGCCACATGTTTAGTTATAGGTTTGTTAGCAGTTTTTGCTTTATTAGTATCTATTGATAATATAAGCACGCAGGACGAGCATGCTTTATATAGAGATGTTAGTATTTTACTTAGTAGAGTTGTTGGTTTTCGAACCTAAGCTCTAAAAATATATGATATAAGGTTCTTCCTTAAGCCTATTATATAAGTATGCACATTTTTACAAATTTCATGAATAAGAGAATGAGTGGTACAGAGATATGTATGGTCCACACTAGTACTCTAAACCCTGAGGTAGTGCGTAACACAGTACATTTCTGAAATTTGTGGCAATAACTTAACTGTTCCTTTTGCCACCGAATACCTTGGCGGGTGATATGGAAGTTGTGAGGGTGTAAAAGTTGTATGTATGAATATGATTATGAGCTGTGCATGCGAACCAACATTTACTTTACTATATTTGCTTACCGCCCAGTGTGTGGTAATCTTATAAGTTTCATAAGTTTTCGTGGGTAATGGAATATCCATTTGCTAATTTGCATTAGTTATTTTTTTGACCAGTTACATTCATTATTGATGTTTTTCATATAATACATGTAGGTCTGCAAATATTGAATCGACTTGCAGTCCTACATATATTATATAAAAAACGTCAATAACGAGTGCTATTGGTTCGAAAAATAACTAATACAATTTGGCAAATGAGTATTCCATTTGATAGCTCAGCAGTAAAAAAATCTTTTTATAGTACTATTTGATAAAAAGTCTGGTAGCTCAGTAGTAAAAAAATTATGTTACCGTAATAGTATGTTGAGAGAATTGTTATTCTTTTGATTGGCTGAAAAGAAAATTTCAATAAGCCGTAAGTAAATTGAAGGTAAAAAAAATGCTTGAATGAAGTTTCAGATTGAGACAAGGAGGGTTTCATTAGGAAGGCATAAGCCTTGAAAACTTGTCGCTAAGTCTTTGAATGTATTCATGCCATTGACTTGAACATAAGAGCAATCTGTGATGGTATACTAAGCATCTTACCATACTACATAAATACCAAGGGTGTAGATCATGATGAAAATGACATTATTTTATGCCATGCAAAGCCCTAGCATATTTTAAACACATAGTTTGTAGAGATAGATGTTGTTCTTGTAATGACCCGCCATGTTTCACGATATTGTGGGCCTTGCTTGCTAGGTGTTACTCAAAATTTAACAAAACCAACCCTATAACAACTAGTCCTAACTGAACTGGGTGTTACTTAAAAGGTTACGTGAATAATATGAAAGCAAATAAGTCTAGTATTTCTAACTCAAAAGAACTTATGTTTCAAATGATAATGTATGAAATGATTATCCCACAGTCTTGGACCGTTTCCCATAGCCACATTTATAAAACAAGAAAAGTAAAAAGAGAAGTCCGCTTATTATCTGTTCACCACCGAGTTGGTAGAAGAACCAACCTGTCGTTTCTTAGTCTTTAGTTCCAGCTACTAACCTGCGGAGGCAATTCCGCGTTAGTGATTAAACACTAAGCTGTATAATTAAATAAAATAAATCTATAAACTCCTTATCATTATCTATAATAGTGGCTGTTGCCACCATTCCAACATGTCCATTTATTAGCTGATGGTTAAGTCCACCATGTCCATTAGATGGCTAATGGGTCAGTCCACCATGTCCATCTATTGGCTAATGGGTCAGTCCATCATGTCCACTACCGGCTGGCGAGTCCAATCCGCCATGTCTGTTATCAGCTGGTGAGTCCAATCCACCATGTCCGTAATTGGCTGATGGGTCATTCCATCATGTCCATTACCGGCTGGCGAGTCCAATCCGCCATGTCCGTTATCGGCTGGTGAGTCCAATCCACCATGTCCGTAATTGCCTAGCGAGTCCAATCCGTCATGTCCAATTTATTGGTTGATGGGTCAGTCCATCATGTCCATTACTGGCTGGCGAGTCCAATCCACCATGTCCGTTATCGGCTGGTGAGTCTAATCCATCATGCCTGTAATTAGCTGATGGGTCAGTCCATCATGTCCATTACTGACTGGCGAGTCCAATCCACCATGTCTGTTATCGGCTGGCGAGTCCAATCCACCAAGTCCGTAATTGGCTGGAAAGTCCAATCCGCCATGTCTAATTTATTGGCTGATGGGTCAGTCCATCATGTCCATTACCGGCTGGCAAGTCCAATCTGCCATGCCCGTTATCGGCTGGTGAGTCCAATCCACCATGTTCCTAATTAGCTGGCGAGTCCAATCCGCTATGTCCAATTTATTGGCTGATGGGTCAGTCCATCATGTCCATTATCGGCTGGTGATTCCAATCCACCATGTTCGTAATTGGCTGGCGAGCCCAATCTGCCATGCCTAATTTATTGTACTATGGGCTGTCAGGTCCTTTCTGTCATGCCCATTATTGAATTATGAAGGGCGTTGCTCGTGTCGGACTGAGTTAATTCCTTGACCTTGGTTGCATTCGGTACATGGTGGTCGAATCTGGGTTCATGCTGACAAGGTTCTCCGCAAGGGAAAATATAATATTTTAAATTATTATAGGGGCCTAAATATTTCGAACTCACTGCTGCGACCAATGAACCTAATCTCAACGAGAACATAAAATTATACATAAGCATAATTTTATTCGAGTAGAAACGCAAGCAACTAAATGACTTATATATATATCACTATTAAAATTAAAAATTATTAAATATTAAATTATTCATGTGATATAATCATTTAAATCCTACGTTACATTTTAAATTAATTATCTAGATCATAATTAACACTTAAGAAATAATAAAAGAATTATTAACTTATAAACAAATATTTAATTACTAGTATTAGTACATTTTCCTTTAAGACGATAATTACTTAACCACAGTCTTGATAATTTAGTTTACGGTTTTAATTTTTATTCGTTATTATTATTTATAGCAATTTAATTTATTAAGTCTTTCGATTAAATTAATTAAATTAATTTGCATTATTCTAATTCAAAGATATTTCGAATACAATTATTCTAAAATATTCAACTTTAATAAAGTTTCGAACTTTATTTATTTTCATTATTCTTTTTAGATTCGACGCTAGTAATTGCTACCCAACTATAGTTTAATAACCCATTTTTTACATTACTGACTCGTTATTAAAATAATCACTTTATTTACCTAATATTAATATTGTAAAGGTAAAATCTTTATTTTATTAATCCCTTATAAACATCCAATTTAAAATTAATCACTTATAGTATGCCAATGAATTATCGACCGTTTATGATTACTGTATTTTTTACTACTTATGTCCATGTCCATTTTGTCTAATAATTAATTAGTTTAGTAGCTTTAACCATAACCCATTAAAATGATTATTTTTTAAGGGTTTATTACGTGTTCGTACTATTTTTTAACTCGGGTCAGTATCGAGTCAGGTGTTATTTACAAGTTAGTATTATTATTTAACTCGACCTGTGTCGAGTAAAGAATTATTTACAAGTTTGCCACCCAAGGTAATTTTTTTCTTCTACTTCTTCCCCGGTGCCATCCCCTGTTCTCGGCAACAGCTGCCCTCCAGCCGCCGCCGACGATCGGCTCTGGCCGCCATCAATCGTCGCTGCCCAGCCCTGCCATGCCGTTGCGATGTCGCCCCCGCCAACTCCGGCCGCCTTCGAGCCGTGGCAACGCCTGCCTAGCGGCGTGCTCGGCGAGCTTCGCCGCCTCATTTGGGTGGTCGCCTCGGCACGCTCAACCCCCTATCAACCTTCCCCATTTAGATTGGAACCCGTCGCCACCCAGGACGGCCGGATTTCTTCACCCACCACCGTCGCCTCTATTTTTTCGGCCGTCCTCTATTTTTGGCCATTTACCTCCCCAGGCCGGCATCCACACATGTGAGATTTTGTTTTGGATGGTATAAGATTTGGAAGTTGTAGTCCTTCAAATATTCTATCCACCGCCTCTGTCGAAGGTTAAGGTCATTCTGGGTGAAGATATACTTCAAACTCTGGTGGTCAGTGAAGACTTCGAACTGGGCTCCATGCAAGTAACATCTCCAAATTTTCAGCGTAAAAACTACTACTACCAGTTCCAAGTCATGGGTTGCATAATTTTGCTCATGAATCTTCAATTGACGAGAGGTATAGGCGACCACCTTACCTTCTTGTATAAGGACGCATCCTAAACCCAACTGAGACACATCACTGAAGACTACAAATCCTTCATTACCATTTGGCAGGGTAAAGACTGGTGCAGTTGTTAAACTCTTCTTTAGAGACTGGAAACTCTCCTCACACTTACTACTCCATTCAAACATGAGCCCCTTCCTTATGAGTTTGGTCATCGGCGATGCTACTAAGGAGAAGTCTTTAATGAATTTTTTATAATAACCTGCTAAACCAAGGAAGCTTTTGATATTAGTGACTGACTTAGGTTGTGGCCAATCAGTGACTGCTTTCACTTTTGATGGATTCACTGCAATTTGAGCCTTTGGGACAATATGACCAAGCAAATTTACCTCCCTCATCCAAAAGTCACACTTTGACAGCTTGGCGAATAGTTGATATTCTCTCAGAACTTGAAGAGTAATAGGCAGGTGCTTCACATGCTCTTCTTCATTATTTGAATAGACCAGAATGTCGTCCACAAATACGATAATAAACTTGTCCACGTATGTGTGGAATACTGTGTTCATGAGTGACATAAAGGCTGCTGGTGCATTTGCTAGACCAAAAGGCATAACCAGAAACTCATAATGTCCATACCGAGTTCAGAAAGCCGTTTTCTGTAAGTCTGACTCCTTTACTCGCAACTGGTGATAACTAAACAGCAAGTCTATATTAGATAATATTCCGATTGTTTTTAGCTAATCAAACAAGTCATTAATCCTCGATATCACTTGATTGATTTTTCGATCGTCAATACACAGCCGAGTGATCCACCTTAAAGAACAGGTTCTCCCCAGGGTGAAGTACTTGGTCGGATGAAACTTACATGCAACAACTCTTCTAGTTGACTCTTTAACTCTTTGAATTCTGCTGGAGCCATGTGATATGATGCTTTAGAAATTGGTGTTATTCTAGGTGCTAGGTAGATGGTGAACTCCACTGCATGCTTAGGAGGTAACCCTGGAAGTTCATCTGGGAATACATCGGGAATGTAAAGACCCGGAAAAAAAAAATTCATTAGCTGGTTAAGTATGAATTACCCAGTTAAATTGAAAAGTAATTTCTAATCGGACGATTCTAATTGAATCAGTCGAGTCGAACACATTAATTAAGTGAACCATACCATTTAAGAGGTTGAGTGAAAAGGTTAAGTGAACCGTGTTAATTACCCAATTACCCGGTTAGAGGAATTATGATGAAAGGGTGCTTCCACAAACCCTAGCCGTCATTTATTCTTTATAAAAGGAGAAGGGGTCGTTGAACCTACGAAATACCAATGGATGATGGGGTGTGAGAATTTAATGAAGGGGTCGTTGAACCTAGGAAATACCAATGGATGATGGGGTGTGAGAATTTAATGAAGGGGTCATTGAACCTAGGAAATACCAATGGATGATGGGGTATGAGAATTTAATGGAGGGAATGGTTGAAGTGTATATATATGCAGGAGGAGGAAGTATTTCATCCTCATCTCCGTCCCAGGCGACCTCCCCATTACTGTGTGAGTATTTCATTCCTCATCTCCGTCCCAGGCGACCTCCCCATTACTGTATTAGGGTTCACGGATCACAATCAGACGTAATCACAAATCGGGTACGTATAATAGGTAGAACATCGTATTTTCCTTGTTGGTAGCCTAGGTCGGCCTGAGCCGAGATTCGACCACCATGCACGAAGTGCAACCGGGGTTAATGAATTGACTCAATCCGACACTGGGTCATGTTATGTGTGTGAATCATGTAATGCATCGATATTGTTTTGGAGTAGTGATAGCCGCCCTATAAAAAGGCTACGGCCGGGGTGAGTGAGGCACAATGATTCCTCCATCGCACTAGAGTGCAGTGATTGCCGCCCCATAAAAAGGCTACAGCCAGGGTGTGTGAGGCACTGGCATTGAGTGCAGTGATAGCCGCCCCATAAAAAGGCTACGGCCGGGGTGTGTGAGGCACTGGCACTAGAGTTGGCAGTGAGAGCTTCCCCACAAACGGGGCATAGCGATCACCTGAGTGCATTGACAGCCGCTCCACAAAAGGCTACGGCCGGGGTGTGCAAGGCATTGGCACTGGAGTGCAGTGATAGCCTCCCCATAAAAAGGCTACGGCCGGGGTGTGCGAGGCACTGGCACTAGAATTGGTAGTGAGAGCTTCCCCACAAACGGGGCATAGCAATCACCCGAGTGCAGTGATAGCTACCCCACAAAAAGGCTACGGCCGGGGTGTGCGAGGCACTGGCACTGGAGACGGTAGTGGTAGCCTCCCCATAAAAAGGCTATGGCCGGGGTGTGCGGATCACAGCGGACACCTCCTCCGCATTGTTTTGGAGTATAGCGGAATCGCTCCACCGCATATTAAAATAAACATAAGGAAATAGTGGAATGTACTTGTTTTGTTTAATCTATTATACTACTTAGTGTTGTAATCACTAATGCGGAATTGCCTCCGCAGGTGTGCAGATACGAGATTAGGTGATTGACATCCAGAGTATGGAGCAAAATAAATATGAGGACTCCTTTTCTTTTAAATTGAGAAATAAGTGTGGCTGCTGGGAAACGGTCCAAGACTGTGGGATGTTTATGTATGTTATTATTTATAAAAAATGTTTGACATAATTACTTACTTTTGAGTAACAACTAGCCAGTTAGGCCCACAATATCATGAAAAATGGCGGGTCGTTACAGGTGGTATCAGAGCCAGGTTTCCCAAAAGCTCACATCTTATGACTCAAGTACCTTGTTGAAGAGTCTAATATTTTATTTTTCTCCAATAGGGTATGTCATTAGGGAATTAGTGGACTCCCTAATAAACCTAAGTAATCATTATAGAAAAAATTAATGAACCATAACGGAATAAATTTTAGATGGCAGACACCCGAAGGAAGTCGAGCCAAGCTGCGCAGTCAGACACAAACCTTGAGAGTGTGTTAGGCCAAATTTTGACGGCCATACAGGGACTAGCGCAGGCTTCAGAAAATACCACTTCTGTTGTTCAGAACATGGTTCAGAGGTTACCGGGATTTGTAATGGGGAATGGAGCTCCAAATTTGGCTGCGGGTCCTAGTAACGTTCCAAATGGGGATCAGGGGAGCGCCCAAGAGCGGGTAGGAATAGCTGACCCGGGCGAGCAAGGAGAACTTCCAAACCCGGTGCCACCGGTGGTCCAACAAGTGGTACTGCCAAATGGGGATGACAGTGATCGATACACTGTAGAGAAATTCCGGAAGAATGGAGCTGAGGTATTCATTGGAGGGACTGATCCAATGAAGGAAGAGAGCTGGTTGGACATTACTGAAAAAGCATTTAGAGCTCTTCTGTGCCTCATCGCCATCAAGTGAGGTTGGCGACATGCATGCTTCAGGAGGAAGCATCCTATTGGTGGAAGTCCATGGAGAAGACTGTGTTCTATCAACGGGAGATTTCGTCCATTCCTTGGGCGGAATTTGTAACAGCTTTTAATGGACAATATTTTCCTGAGTCTGTTGTCCAGAAGAAAGCACTTGAATTTGCCACTCTAACTCAGAAGGATGATTCAGTCCGAGAGTATGCCAAAAATTTCTTGCAACTGGAGAGATTTGCATCTGGAAGTCTGACAACTGCCCGGGCCAGAGCAGACAAATTTTTCTGGGGGTTAAAGCCAGAATTGAGGAGTAGGGTAGCTTCGGCGCCAAGAGGCACTATAATCGAAGTGATTGAAGCAGCCACTACTCATGAGTTGGTGTACGACTATGTCCCTGCACAGAAACAAGGGAAGGCTACTATGCAACATAAGAACGCCAACCAGGGTAGTAGCAAAAACAGGTCTGAAGAACACCAGCAGCAGAACTATCAACGGAATGTCGATGGGAACCGCAAAAGGAAGTTTTAGGAGAATCCGTATCGACTATGTAAAAATTGCAACAAGATGCATTCAGGGTTATGCAGGGAGCCCCGTAGGTGCTACAATTGTGGAAGGACGGGACACTTGCAAAACGAGTGTCGTCAGCCCCTGAAGCAACAACAGGAGCAACCTGAAAAGGAGAAGACACCAGCTCCTAATCACTACCCAGCACCTGCAAAACAAGTGGACAAAGGGAAGGCGAAACTCTTTGCAGTCGAAGTCGAGGACGCTGAGAATGACGACCACACAGTTCGAGGTAAAATCCTAATTCAAAGTGTTAGTGTGGATGTTTTATTTGACTCAGGGTGTACGCATTCGTTCCTATCATCCCGATTAGTTAAGAGTTTAGGACTCCAAACGTCTACATTACCTAAGACTTATAGGGTCACCACCGCAACGAGAGAAGGGGAGGTCACAACGTTAGGAGTGACTAACCTATCCTTGGATATACAAGGGAAACCCTATGTGTGGAATTTCATTGTCTATGGGATAATAGGATTTGATGTACTGTTGGGAATGGACTGGTTGTCTGCACACCAGGCTTTTCTCGACTGTAAAGGGAGGAGAGTATTGACTAAACCTTGTAATTGTGAGATGGGGGTCATTTTCCAAGGGTCATGGAATAATCCATCCTTTTGTATTGTGTCGGTTAGTGAGGCAACTGAGTGGTTTGGTGAGGGTTGTAAGTTTTTTCGGCAACTCTAGAGGAGCCTGAGTCCAAACCCAAAGAGTTGTCAATGATTCCGGTGGTAGCAGAATTTCCGGACGTATATCCAGGTGAACTTCCAGGGTTACCTCCTAAGCGGGCAGTGGAGTTTGTCATTGACCTAGCACCGGGAGTATCACCAATTTCTAAAGCACCATACCGCATGGCTCCAGCGGAACTCAAGGAGTTAAAGAGTCAATTAGAAGAGCTGTTGCAGGCAGGCTTCATACGACCAAGTACTTCACCCTGGGGAGCCCCTGTTCTTTTGTAAAGAAGAAGGATGGCTCACTTCGATTGTGTATTGACTATCGTCAGCTCAATCAAATGACAGTCAAGAATCGGTACCCCTTATCGAGGATTGATGATTTATTTGATCAGTTGAAAACAGCCGGAATATTCTCAAAAATAGACTTGCTGTCTGGATACCATCAACTACGGGTGAAGGAATCTGACATACAGAAAACAGCTTTCCGAACTCGCTATGGACATTATGAGTTTCTGGTTATGCCTTTTGGTCTGACAAATGCACCAGCGGCCTTTATGTCACTTATGAACACAGTGTTCCACGAATACTTGGATAAGTTTATTATTATGTTTGTGGACGACATTCTGGTCTATTCAAATAATGAGGAGGACCATGGGAAACACTTGTCCATTGCTCTTCAAGTATTGAGAGAGAATCAACTGTTCGCCAAATTATCAAAGTGTGACTTCTAGTTGAAGGAGGTGAATTTCCTCGGACATGTTGTCTCAAAGGCGGGAGTTGCAGTGGATCCGTCAAAAGTGAAAGTAGTCATTGATTGGCCACAACCTAAGTCAGTCATTGATATCAGAAGCTTCCTCGGTTTGGCGGGTTACTATAGGATATTCATTAAAAACTTTTCCTTACTAGCATCGCCGATGACCAAACATACAAGGAAGGGGGTTAGGTTTGAATGGAGTAGTAAGTGTGAGGAGAGTTTCCAGTCTCTAAAGAAGAGTCTAACAACTGCACCAGTCTTGACCCTGCCTAATGGTAATGAAGGATTCGTAGTCTTCAGTGATGCGTCTTGGTTGGGTTTAGGATGCGTCCTTATGCAAGATGGTAAGGTGGTGGCTTACGCATCTCGCCAATTGAAGATTCACGAGCATAATTATGCGACCCATGACTTGGAACTGGCAGCAGTAGTTTTTGCCCTAAAGATTTGGAGGCACTACTTGTATGGGGCCCAGTTCGAAGTTTTCACCGACCATCAAAGTTTGAAGTATATCTTCACCCAGAATGACCTTAACCTTCGACAGAGACGGTGGATAGAATACTTGAAGGACTATGATTTCCAAATTTTATACCACCCGGGAAAAGCGAACGTTGTGGCTGACGCGTTGAGTCGGAAGGGCAAGATGGACAAGGGTCAACAACTAGCTAGACTTTGGGCTATGTCAGCTGAGGTGGTAGCTATTAACCCGGTGGAACAAATGACAGGAATACTGGCGAACCTGGTTATCTCCAATGAATTGGTGGACCGAGTTAAGCTAACACAAATGGAAGATGAGAAGCTGAATGAAAATTTTGACAAAACTCCCAACATTGTAGCAGATTCCAACAGTGTAATCGGATTTAGAGGGAGGTTGTGTGTACCCAACAATGATGCATTAAAACGAGATATTCTGGAAGAAGCTCATCGTTCAATGTTCTCAATACACCCTGGTGTTACAAAGATGTACCAAGACTTGAAACGAACCTACTGGTGGGTTGGAATGAAGAGGGATGTGGTGGATTTTGTTTCCAAGTGTCAGACGTGCCAATTGATCAAAGCCCAACATCAACTACCCGGTGGATTATTACAACCTTTAGAGATACCTACCTGGAAATGGGAGCGTGTCACATGTGATTTTATTACTAAACTCCCAAGGACTTTGAGGCGACATGACTCTATATGGGTAGTTGTAGACCGTTTGACTAAGGCAGCTCATTTTATCCCCACAAAATCAATAAGGACTGCGGAATACTTAGCAGAACTGTACATAAATAACATTGTCAGGCTGCATGGAATTCCGAAGGAGATAGTCTCTGACAGAGATCCCCTATTCACGTCACATTTTTGGGAAGTTTTCCAAAAAGCTATGGGGACCCAAATCAAGTTAAGTACAGCATATCACCCCCAAAGTGATGGTCAAAGTGAGAGGACCAATCAAACCTTGGAGGATTTGTTGAGAGCTTGCATCCTCGATTGGGGAGGAGATTGGGAGAAACACTTAGCCTTGGCTGAATTCACCTACAATAACTCTTACCAAGCCAGTATAGGAATGGCACCGTTTGAAGCCTTATACGGTAGGCCTTGTCGATCTCCATCATGCTGGTTGGAATCTGCAGAGATGGTTATAGTAGGGCCAGAAATGGTGAGAGAAGCAGCTGAAAAGGTGCAACTCATCCAGCAAAGGCTTAAGGCAGCTCAGGATCGGCAGAAAAGTTATGCTGATACTCGAAGGAAGGACTTAGAATTCCAAGTTGGGGAGTTCGTCTACCTTAAGACCTCACCTAAAAGGGAGTGATCAGATTTAGAACATCAGGGAAGTTGAAGCCAAGATTCATAGGACCATTTCCAATTTTGGATCGAATCGGAAGTTGTGCATATAGATTAGCATTACCACCAAGCCTTGATGGTGTACACAATGTCTTTCATGTGTCAATGCTAAAGAAATATGTACGAGATGAGAATCACATTATCACAAATTTTGCAGATTTAGAGCTATAATCGGATTTAACCTACGAGGAAAAACCGATTCGAATTTTGGCAAGGGAAACAAAGACACTCCGTAGTAAGGAAATCCCTTTGCTAAAGGTATTATGGAGAAATCAGGGATCAGAAGAAGCGACATGGGAGACTGAACAGGAAATGGCCAGAAAATATCCTAGCCTTTTTGTAGCATAAAATCTGTGTAAATCTGATTTGTGCTATGATATTTCGGGGACGAAATAATTCTAAGTTGGGGAGATTGTAAAGACCCGGAAAAAAATTCATTAGCTGGTAAGTATGAATTACCTAGTTAAATTGAAAAGTAATTTCTAATCGGACGATTCTAGTTGAATCAGTCGAGTCGAACACATTAATTAAGTGAACCATACCATTTAAGAGGTTGAGTGAAAAGGTTAAGTGAACCGTGTTAATTACCCAATTACCCGGTTAGAGGAATTATGATGAAAGGGTGCTTCCACAAACCCTAGCCGTCATTTATTCTTTATAAAAGGAGAAGGGGTCGTTGAACCTAGGAAATACCAATGGATGATGGGGTGTGAGAATTTAATGAAGGGGTCGTTGAACCTAGGAAATACCAATGGATGATGGGGTGTGAGAATTTAATGAAGGGGTCATTGAACCTAGGAAATACCAATGGATGATGGGGTCTGAGAATTTAATGGAGGGAATGGTTGAAGTGTATATATATGCAGGAGGAGGGAGTATTTCATCCCTCATCTCCGTCCCAGGCGACCTCCCTATTACTGTGTGAGTATTTCATTCCTCATCTCCGTCCCAGGCGACCTCCCCATTACTGTATTAGGGTTCACGGATCACAATCAGACGTAATCACAAATCAGGTACGTATAATAGGTAGAACATCGTATTTTCCTTGTTGGTAGCCTAGGTCGGTTTGAGCCCAGATTCGACCACCATGCACGAAGTGCAACCGGGGTTAATGAATTGACTCAATCCGACACTGGGTCGTGTTATGTGTGTGAATCATGTAATGCATCGATATTGTTTTGGAGTAGTGATAGCCGCCCTATAAAAAGGCTACGACCGGGGTGAGTGAGGCACAACGATTCCTCCATCGCACTAGAGTGCAGTGATTGCCGCCCCATAAAAAGGCTACGGCCGGGGTGTGTGAGGCACTGGCACTGAGTGCAGTGATAGCCGCCCCATAAAAAGGCTATGGCCGGGGTGTGTGAGGCACTGGCACTAGAGTTGGCAGTGAGAGCTTCCCCACAAACGGGGCATAGCGATCACCTGAGTGGAGTGATAGCCGCTCCACAAAAAGGCTACGGCCAGGGTGTGCAAGGCATTGGCACTGGAGTGCAGTGATAGCCTCCCCATAAAAAGGCTACGGCCGGGGTGTGCGAGGCACTGGCACTAGAATTGGTAGTGAGAGCTTCCCCACAAACGGGGCATAGCAATCACCCGAGTGCAGTGATAGCTACCCCACAAAAAGGCTACGGCCGGGGTGTGCGAGGCACTGGCACTGGAGACGGTAGTGGTAGTCTCCCCATAAAAAGGCTATGGCCGGGGTGTGCGGATCACAGCGGACACCTCCTCCGCATTGTTTTGGAGTATAGCGGAATCGCTCCACCGCATATTAAAATAAACATAAGGAAATAGTGGAATGTACTTGTTTTGTTTTATCTATTATACTACTTAGTGTTGTAATCACTAATGCGGAATTGCCTCCGCAGGTGTGCAGATACGAGATTAGGTGATTGACATCCAGAGTATGGAGCAAAATAAATATGAGGACTCCTTTTCTTTTAAATTGAGAAATAAGTGTGGCTGCTGGGAAACGGTCCAAGACTGTGGGATGTTTATGTATGTTATTATTTATAAAAAATGTTTGACATAATTACTTACTTTTGAGTAACAACTAGCCAGTTAGGCCCACAATATCGTGAAAAATGGCGGGTCGTTACAGGGAAACTCTACTACCACAGGAATCATGGACAACTCTTTGGGTTTTGACTCCGACTCAACTAAGTTAGCCAAAAAGGCTTTACAACCCTCACCAAATAATGGGCAGTCGAGTTGTTTGGTTAAGATAGCTACCACCAATTCTGCCCACATGATGGATGAAATCTCATGTCGATGGAATGTAGTTTTTTCCATGGATTTCCACCAGTAGGACGCTTCCTCTTGAAGCATGCATGTTGCCAACCTTTCTTGATGGTGGCGAGGCACAGACAGAGCCCTAAACTCTTTTTCGGTAATGTCTATCTAGTTCTCCACCTTCATTAGATCAATCCGTCTAATAAAAATTTCATCTACATTCTTTCTGAACTTTTTCATAGTGTAGCAGTGACTATCATCGACCCCTGGCAGCACCACTTATCAGACTACCAGTGGCACTGGGTTTGGACGCTCCCCTCACTCGCCCAGGTCTACTAACCCTGCCCACCCTTGGGCACTCCTATGACCACCATCAGGAGTGATTCTGGGACCCGCTGCCGAGTTTGAGGCTCCATGCCTTGCTACCACTCCTAGTAATCATTGAACAATATTTTGAACCACAGAATTTGTATTTTCTGAAGCCTGCGCTAGTCCCTGTATGGCCGTCAGGATCTGAGCCAATACATTCTCCGTGTTCGCATTGGGTGGAGTAGCTCAATTTGACCGTCTACGAGTGCCTGCCATCTAAAATGTCGAACCATCATTGTTCATTAGTATATTTTTTTTGTTTCAGTTATGACTTAGGTTTCTTAGCGAACGAATTTGTCAATTAATAACACAATATAGTGGGAAAAGATAATTATTGGACTTTTCAACAAGGTACTAGAGTCATAAAATGGGAGTTAGTGGGAAACCTGGCTCTAATACCACCAGTAAGGACTCGGCCATGTTTCATGATATTGTGGGCCTTGCTGGCCAGGTGTTACTCAAAATTTAACAAAACCAACCCTATAACGACGAGTCTTAACCATACTAGGTGTTACTTAAAAGGCTACATGAATAATATGAAAGCAAATAAGTCTAGCATTTCTAACTCAAAAGAACTTATGTTTCAAATGACAATGTATGAAATAATTATGTCACAGTATTGGACCGTTTCCCATATCCACATTTATAGCACAAGAAAAGTAAAAAGAGAAGTCCACTTATTAATAGTTCACCACCTGAGTTGGTAGAAGAACCACTCTGTCGTTTCTTAGGCTTTAGTTCTAGCTGCTAACCTACGGAGGCGATTCCGCGTTAGTAATTAAACACTAAACCATATAATTAAATAAAACAAGTCCATAAAATCCCTATCATTATCTATAATAGTGGCTATTGTGACCATTCCAACATGTCCATTTATTAGCTGATGGTTCAGCCCACCATGTCCATTAGTTGGCTGATAAGTCAGTCCACCATGTCCATCTATTGGCTGATGGGTCAGTCCATCATGTCCATTACCTGCTGGCGAGTCCAATCCACCATGTCTGTTATCAGTTGGTGAGTCAAATCCACCATGTCCGTAATTGGCTGATAGGTTAGTCCATCATGTCCATTACCGGCTGGTGAGTCCAATCTGCCATGTCCATTATCGGCTGGTGAGTCCAATCCACCATGTCTGTAATTGGCTGGCGAGTCCAATCCGCCATGTCCAATTTATTGGCTGATGGGTGTGTCCATCATGTCCATTACCGGCTAGCGAGTCCAATCTGCCATGTCCATTATTGGCTAATGAGTGCAATCCACCATGTCCATAATTGGCTGATAGGTCGGTCCATCATGTCCATTACTGGTTGGCGAGTCCAATCCGCCATGTCCGTTATCGACTGGTAAGTCCAATCCACCATGTTCGTAATTAGCTGATGGGTTAGTCATTACCTACAGTGATTACTACCCGACTATAGTTTAATAACCCATTAAAATAATTATTTTTAAAGATTAATTACGTGTCGTACTATTTTTAACTTGGGTCAGTGTCGAGTAAGGTGTTATTTACGAGTTGGTATTATTATTTAACTCGAGTTGTGTCTAGTGAAGCATTATTTACAATTTTGCTACCCAAGGTAATTTTCTTCTTCTTCTTCTTCTTCCCCGGCGCCATCCCATGTTCCCAGCAGCAGCCGCCCTCCAGCTGCTGCCAGCGATCGTCTCCTGCCTCCGTCAATCGTCCCCGCCTAGCCCTGTCATGCCGTTGCTGTGTCGCCCCAGCCAACTCCGACCGCCTCCCAGTCGAGGCAACGCCTGCATTGCCTGCCTAGCAGCACGCTCGCATCGCCGATTCCACCACCGGCAAGCATCGCCGCCTCAATTGGGTGGTCACCTCGACACCCTCAGCCCTCTATCTACCTTCCCTGGCTAGATTGGAACCCGTTGCCACCCAGGACGGCCGTATTTCTTCACCCACCGCCGTCGCCTCTATTTTTTCTGTCGTCCTCTATTTTTGGCCATTTACCACCCCAAGTCGGCATCTACACATGTGAGATCAACCTACTCTGATGGATAAAGAGAGTAGGATCATCTTCCAACATTAGAACGATTGTCGCCACCGATTCCCGACAAAACTTTGCATGTGCTTGCCCATCTCACCGAAACAAGGGACTCGTCAGGCAACAATCTTGTTTAGTTTCTTTCTTGTTGATTTTAAACATTAATCCTCATGATTTGTAAAGCTTATTATCAAATTAAAATATGCATGCAAGAAAATTAAGAAGAGGGAGATAGGAAGAATTCCTAAGCAAGGGAGAAGACCGGCAAGGAAGAGAAGAACTCGGCGGCTAAGGTGAAGAAGACGCCCCTACACCCGTATGTGAAAAATGATGTCCTCTTTCAAATTTATAAAAATGAAAATGATAGCTAGGGTATGTGAAAACACCCCTAGACCCATATTTCATTTAATAGGGTAAATAATAAAATGGGTAAATAATTAACCGGGTAAAGAATATAACACGTTCGGTCCTTCCTAGACCGCGTTTGGTCCTTCCCGGACAGCGTCCGTGTCCAATTTTTTTTTTTTCACAGTCTTTACAGTTATGTTGTTAGCTAGTTGTGATTGTATTAGTAGAAATTGAGTTAGTTCAAGACAGTTCAACTAAATATGGCTTTACTTGAACTATAAGATCTCCTATGATGCTGTAAACTGTATAAATATATGTAAAAAGAGATGGTCAAAGAGGAAGGGAGAATTATTATTCTTGTTTTTGTTCTCCTTATCTCCTATGTTTTTCTTGTATGATTGCACTGTTTATCATTTTACTCTAGATGGAATGAGGCGAAACGATGCATTGAGTTGTGTGCCCTTGTCAGACTGTGAGTTGTGTGCTTTTGTTGGACTCCTTGTGTAAGTCCTGTCTTTTGGATTCCCTCTTCTCTTCTCTGTTGTTTCCTTTGTTTTCGAGTCCTGGCCAAGGAGCATATTCTGGTGACAACTG
Source organism: Piper betle (assembly GCA_033002965.1). Lineage (NCBI taxonomy): Eukaryota > Viridiplantae > Streptophyta > Magnoliopsida > Piperales > Piperaceae > Piper > Piper betle. Next base: position 69,943 of record JAURVB010012519.1, on the reverse strand, counting down.
TTGTTTTTGACTCCCACACACCTTCCCTTGCTGATCATATTAGGGGCTCTGCCATTACCACTACCAACTTATGTGGCACAAAAACTATCTACAATGGTTTGTTGCTATCAAAACCTTCATCTCCCGAGAGAAACTTCATTACATTGAGGATCTGCCCTCAAAAGTCCCCCCATTGCTAAATGGATCAAAGAAGAAGCCTAAGTGCATAGTTGGCTACGGAACAACATGGAACCCTCTAGGAGAGTGCAAATGTTGCTCTTTTGCCAACTGCTTATGAGGTGTTTGCTTTTGTAAGTGATTCATTTTCCTCTGATAACAATGTGAACAGAGTTTATGAATTATGCGAAGAGATCTTTTGCATGAAGTAGCAGGGTAGATCCTTAAAAGACTGCTACAGTTATGCGGGCCGGACTGGGGCGGCGATGCCCATCGCTGGAATACGGCCACGGCGGTGCAGCAGAGGCTGCCTTCAGTAGCGATCGATAGAGGGGAGGATGGGGAACGTGATGGTGGTGACAGTCGGAGGAGTCTAGCTAGTGGCTGGCCGGAAATTAGCAAGAAAGGGGCAGCATCACTGCCAAGTGCGGCGACGTCGCCATCGGCAATTGTGGCCATGGTGGGGGTTGGTGTCAGTCTCAAATGGAAGATGTCAGAGAGGGAAACCATCGAGGTGGTTTGCTGGCACCGGAAAATGACCCAAATGGTGGCGGTGGCGGCGATGATGAACAGTGATCAAAAACTCGGTTGCCGACGGCGACTTCGGCAACACCAATAGTGACGGTGGGTACGGACCAATAGCCGGCCACGAAGTGGTCATGGCCATACTAATCCAGTGGCTCGAGGAGGATCAGGGTCTAGGCGGCGGGGAGCCGAAGTGGCAGCGGCAGTAATGGTGTAGAAGTTTGAAAATCATGTAAAATCTTTGAAAGATAATTGGGTGGAAGATAGGTTTGAGTGGATGGCCCCAATATTGCCACATGGCATGATCTGGGACTCTGACAACTTGTTGCCTAGTGGGGCCCACCTATGGATATATGTAATATATATATGAATGGAAAGCTCGGATGAAGACCGTCCATAGTCAAAACTTACTCGAGTCCTAAAAGTGACTCTATAGGTGAGAATCGAGGCAAGAATGTTAAGTAGGCTTAAACTCAATCAAGATGGGCCCACAGGGGCACAATATAGTGATATGATATTCCTTTGCTGCATGCAAATGAAATACCCAAAAATCCCAAATAGATATTAAACGCTGCAACAACTTAGAACTAGGCCTAAAATCCTGGCTAACTAATAAAAATCATATGTATACCTCGCGTATACACCGATAACTCATGCTCTACTGTATCATTTTTGAAACTATCATATGCATGTTTAGCATACTCAACCTCCATAACATGCTCATATGGTCATCTAGGCCTCATATTCATATTCTAAAAATTAGTCTGGCTCGAGCTTGCTCTAACTGACTCAAAATTGACCCGAATAGGGCAAAACTAAAATTGTGTAAAACCCTAACCCAAAAATGGGTTTTACAACCTTTCCTTCTTATAAAAATTTCATCTTTGAAATTCCTTACATTGACTACAATTATGGGACTCAACTAAAGATGCCATTGTCTTGACAAATTGGTAGCTCTCCCTCGAAAGCAAGCTGCACACGGTCCAAACGTACCAACATGAAGCTAGATCTCTGAATGTTGACAAAGCTCACTAGTTCCTTACTAATCTGGCTGGACAGACTACACGTGGTCAAATCCTTTAGCAAAACATGCCATACATGTTAGAATCATCTGTATGCACTGACCATACATGCTTGAATCATCTCGCTGGACTGACCATGCACGCTCGAGTTATCTCGTTGGACTAACTCCTAGGGTCACTGCAAATTATGGAGAGTGAGATACAATGAGCTCTGTAGGAAAAACCTAAGCTCACCCCTAAGGGTCTACTAGGTAGTCGAGTAGGTACTCTAAAGTATTGCAAGGTACTAGTTTGAACTACATCAGGAAAAGCTATCTCGGTGCAAGGTATGCAGCCTAACGTTTACCAATATCTTCCTGATCCTCATCATTGAGATAGGCAAACTAGGTGTACCCTCAGGGAAGTCGACTCTAGGTCCTACGGCTATACTAGGGTGTCTTACGAGTCCTGCTAAGATATGGGGGACTTTAGTACCAAGTAAAGGTATATGCTAATGAGTTCTATGGTTTACTATCGCCGGTCTAGGTCAAACACTCAAGTGTCTCTTGAAAAGGAACTAAACTACTCACTAGGTCCTAGCTAATTCGATCCCAAGTCAAATATCTCACTATTTTCCATAATGGAATATGGATAGCTGCTATAACTCTAATGTGTAGTATGACTTTCATAACTATCTATACAACCACTAACTGCTATTGAAGAGGACTCTCTGTTGTGGAATGGTAGCAAGAACACCTGTACTATACAACGTGTCTCAAGGAGTATGAAAACATACTCTACATGGAACTATAGGATCTGCATCTGGTCTGTGACATGTACGTTAGTTAATGCCTGCTCATCTGAACCATCTAGAAAACATATAGTAGGACTGATATATCTAGAAGTGTAAGTGTAAAAATACTCGGGTAGAGGTTTGGCTCTGTCTAACATCTCTACTCACATGACAAGTGAATGGATCTCTAATGAAAAACTAGTTACACTGCTCTACGACTACAACTATGAAGTGTCTCCTCCACACGTAGTCTGGTCTGTTGGAAGAGTATACTAATATGAGAAAATCTTACTAGGTATGTACGTCACTCAATCTATGGTCGTGTAAAGGTAATCTGTTTGAGTCACAATGGGTAATGAAACTCTATGTATGATACTGGATGAATAAAAAATATGGGTAGGTCTATGAGCATGTCTCTAAGATCCTCATGATTAGACTCCCCCATAAGTGGCCAACCTATTGAACAGCTAATCAATGACGAGTGTTAAGAGACGGCTCCTAAGTGGCTCTAGTTTAATCAACAAACAGTACGCATGTATTTCTCAATACAGTACTAGTCATGCACTTATAAATGGATGGGGTTCAAACGACCCAAAGAACTACTATTTCTCCTCGAGTCTGCAGAGACTCATAGTGAGGTTTGACACGTGTCTCATCCGCTCTCAGTGGTGTGTGACCTGTCATCCCATACCGATTTATAGCACTAATATTGACTTACATGACTGCTACCGTTGTGGTAAACTCTCAAGCAAAGCTATCAGTTAAGATGAGCATACACTGATAACCCTTTATCTGGTCAACATGATCCGGTCCCAAGCTTGGGTGAAGTTGTCTCCTCCACATTGGTATGTTATTGGCTACCTGCACTATAAATCCTAAACAGTATCATAAAAGTGCCTCCTATACTCGGGGCAAAGGCTAAATCCTATGTTTTAAGGTAAGAACCTAAATGTGCTGGTGAAGCACAAGGAAAACAATGTTTCCCTAATGGATGTTCCCTCACTAAATCTATAAAACAACATTTTCGGGTTAGGGTTTTACCTGATTTTAGTTTTTCCCTGTTCCGGTCAGTATCGAGTCGGTTAGAACGAGCTCGAGCCAGATTGATTTTCAAAACATGAGTATGGGGCATAGATGGCCATATGAGCATGTTATGGAGGTTGAGTATGCCTGACATGCATATAATAATTTCAGATATGATACCATAGACCATGATTTAACAGTGTATACACAAGGTATACATATGATTTTTATGAGTTAGCCAGGATTTTTGACTTTGATCTAGGCCATTGCAATGTTTAGCTTCCATTTATGATTTTTAGGTATTTCATTTGCATGTAGCACCGGGATTTCAAACCATCAGATTGTGGCCCGAGGGCCTAGGTCGATTGCCTTTTGGGTTTCGAGGCTTATTTACCCTTCTTGTCTCGATTCCCGCCTATAGAATCAATTTCATGACTAGAGTTACTTTCGAGTATGGAGGGCCTCGATCTAAGCTTTTCGTCTGTATGTATATTGTATATACCCATAGGTGGGTCCTACTAGACCACGAGTTATCAGACGTTCATATCGTGCTATGTGGCATGATCTAAGCCGCCCATGTTAGACCTTGCTTCACCATACTATTTCCCAAACTTTCACAATTTTTTGTGTTAACACCGCCACCACTTTGACTCACCTCCGGCGAATCTCCACCTCACCCCAGGCCACCTGATTGGTATGACGGTGACCACCTTGCAGCCGGCTATTAGTCCGTACCCACAATCACCACCGGCACCGAGACAGTCGCCACCAGCAACGATGTGATTGTGGTCGGTTTTTGCCGCCTCCACCACCCATTCAAGCCATTTTTAGGTGTCGGCGAGTGTCCTCCGACGAAGTCGACCACCCCGACGGCTTCCCCTCGTTGAGATCTACAGTTTGGGACCAACACTGTCCACCGCCATGGCAGTGATTGCCACCGGCAATGATGCCTCACGCGGCCTCGATCCACCCCCTTTTCCTCACAATTTTCGGCCAGCCAGTGGTTGGACTCCTTCGATTGCCACCACAATGACGTTCCTCGCCCCCCCTCTTTCGAATGCGATTGACGGCAGCCTTCGCCACACTACTGTCGGCGTATTCCGGTGATGGGCACCACCGCCCCCGTCCGACCCGTTTGTCTGCCCGCGACTGCATCCACCTGCCTGTGATCGTGTTCGCGTGATCATGTCCAAGTTTGCCAGTCCAAACTCGTGTCTATGTCCACCAACCAAGCCGTCCTAGTGCAGTAGTTAACCCACACTGAGTTGGTTTAGTTCAGTTTGGTCTAGTTCAACTCAGTTAGGTCCAAATTAACTCATTTCCAGACTCTTATCGTTTGTTCTTGCACCGGTTTTGGTAATTCGAGAACTTCTATATTAGTTTAGAAGCATATTTACATGATTTTTCTTTATTTATTTATTCATTATTAATTATTTATTTTTATTTATATGTGTCTTCTATATGATGAATGTTTACATGATTATTTGTTATTATTAATATTATATTTACTTATTAATATTATCTTATTATGTTTATTAAATTGGATCTTTATTTATGTATTTTTATGTTTGTGTGTTTGTATGTTATTATTTATTTGTATTTAATTATGCAATCTTGTATTGTAAAACTATGACATTATTATTATCCATGATAATGAATATTAACTATTTATTTATTTATTTATTGAATTATTTATTAATTATTTAATTATTTTTATATTTATTAAGACGAATATGTATGATATTTTCTTGTGTTTGCCTATATATTTATATATTACAATTATATTATTATTTTATAATTAGAGTATTATTTATGTTCTTGTATTTATTATTTACCTATTGTCTATGAGTATATTTATTTGTTTATTATTATTATTATTATTATTATTATTATTATTATATCTCGATTTGTGCCCTATGTGTTTAGTTATAAGTTTGTTATCATTGTTTTGTTTAGTAGGATGTATTGATGATATGAGCACGCACACTTGAGCTCAACGCAATTATTTACTTTCTTATATTTATTTATGTTCGATGTATTTTTACGTATATTTGACAGTGTTTTCCATTCTCATGACACCAAGAATGTTGTTTCGATCTATTTTATTGATTGAGTCGTGCTTACCAACAACTTTAAACATGACTCGACTTGATCATAACATTTCTGATTCGATTCTTAAGTGAACCGAAATCGGGGTGTTACAAAACCCATCATCTATGCCTAAAATTCTAATACTAGTCGAACTCCTCTCGTTGGTTGAGGTCAGACTGCATGTATGACACTTTGCATGATCATCTGAGTTGCATACCCTAGCTATAACGCATACATCTCTTGTCATGTTCGCTAAACAATCTGACCACTGTCAGCATCCCATCTGGAGGTCATACTATCTTGTTCTCTAATTCTGTCCATATGCATCCATATAAGATTATCACTACACTATCTTGCAATACACATTTGACCTAATGATGTCAGGTCAAGGTGATGATATGCAAGATAGCTAGTGAAGTCAATCATGTGCCATCACATCCAATTAATTCCGTTGCACCTTTCCTCTGCCTGAATGGCGGTTGTGCAATGCAGATGGCGGTTGTACTACTCAAACGGTTGTTGTGCAACATGGACAGTGGTTGTGCTACTCAGATGGCGTTGTGCAACATGGATGGTGGTTGTGCTATCCATGTGCTGAAGTCTGATCCTAATCATGTACGTCATGAACCCATTGTTATCTCTGGTATGTTTATCTCCATGTGTCTATCTCCACAGAGGTAGCTACTATCAACTCGGTTCAAGTTTTCCCACCATGCATGTCTGATCTGGAGGGTTCTGGATCAAAGGGATGACATGTACGATGGAAAGATAATGTTAAGCCCACACTAGTCTCATGAAATTAGGAGTAACTATTCCCATAAGCGCTGATTGGTTCTCAATAGCAGTCACTAATCTGGCCTTGGTAGATCGAGTGAAATCCGGTCAATTGTCTAAATCTGCGATCAAAGGTAATCTCACTTATCCTCATTAAGTTTATTTCTTAGTCTGGTGAAGAGTAACCACCAATACTGTTGGGACAGACATACACCAGAGGAAGAGGGGAGGCGGTGAAGTGTCAATGGGAATGTAGATTCACCTCGCTACTCATCTTTATCCACTGTTATCTCCTCAAAGTGTCCCATATCAAGTAATCTATCCAAACTTTCATCTATACTCCAAGTACGCTAGTGGCTCCACTGTCATAACCACATCCTTCATCCACAATGATTTGTCTAAAGGTGCAAGTTCTCCAAGGTAGAACTTGGACCATGCCTAATGGATCTATTCAAGGCACTCGATTGCGCATGTTCATATGTCACATAACTATGTGAATATATTCATAGTTCAAGCTCCTTACTTATGTCATCTCTTATAACTCTGTCTCACAATATACAACATGTCCCAAGGAAGGACTGATGTGGTGACATACAAAAGATGGATAAGTGTTGCAATGTCCCTGACGTCCAAATACTTCTGGTCACTATTCATCTCAACTTTAGCTAATTGAATATGTGGACAATCTAAGTAGTCCAAATCTTTGTCACAGTAAAAACGAACACATATTCTCATAGGTATGTATGAATATGATTATGAGCTATGTATGCAAGCCGGCACTTGCTTAAGTATGTTTGCTTACCACCCAGTGTGAGGCAATCTTGAAGTTTGATAAGTTTTCATGGGTAATGGCATACCCATTTGCAAGTTTTTATTAGTTATTTTTTGGACAAGCAGCATTTGTTACTGACATTTTTTATATAATATATATAGGTTTTGCAAACCCTGAATCAACTGTAGTGGAAGGATACATAAATGCTACACACACTTGAGCTCTGCGCATTTATTTCTTTTCTTACTTTTACTTATATTTATGTGTTTTAATGCCTATTTAATAATGTCTTCTATTCTCATGACACTAAGATGGTTGTTTCGTTCTATTTCATTGATCGAGTTGTATCGACCGACAACTTTAAATATGATTTGACTCAATTGTAACATTTCTGATTTGGTTTTTAGGTGAACCGAAATCGGGGTGTTACAATCATTTTCAACAATATCAGGAGAATTAAGTTCTATTCGAGACCTTTTGTTGTTTCGGAAAGCTGACCGCGGCTTAATTAGTCCAATGTTCACCATCCAAACTTAAACATCTCTACAATAGTGATTGAATCCTCTCCATTTCTTCAAGAACATGGAAGTTAGCATCTGAACATATGGTATGCCAGATATTCCATGGTTCCTTGTTAGACTAATTTTAATAGCATGCAAGTGTACATGGTCGTAACAAGTAATATAATGATAAATTAGATTATCGTTCCCACAGAGAGTTGAATTGTCTTAAATTAATTAAAGAAAATAAATTAAGAACAAAGCAAAAATAATTAACTTAACAGAATCTAAATACTAACTTTAAATTAAAAGAGAAGTCAAAATTATAAAACTCGTTCTAGAGTCGAATTTCCCTTAACATGAATTTAATCTTCATCAAATCTTACTCTCATCTTTTATTCCCTCAGATTGTCGATCTAGGATAATTATATGACATGGTGGCTCCCGCTCCTTCATGCTTCTATTATTTTGCCTCAATTTCTACCTCCCGGTGATAATTGATTAATCAACAAAATAACGCATTAAGAATTGCCTTACAACCGCATACGGTGTTGTGTATCTTCCGACCACAACGACAAACAAGTCAAAAGACTCGTCGTATGATGAATTATCAATGACTAATCTAATTAATTTCTCCCGAAATCTAATTAAACCTCGTGATCTAAGAATTAGGTGATCAATCTATTCTTAGCATTAAGAATATGATAATTCAAACAATTTGATTGAATAAAAGAGTAAGAGCTTGAAATAAATTCAATTAAATCATGTTAAGTTCCATTCTTCTCTAGAACGAAATATAAAACTACTCCATAATAAAAATAGAAAATAATATAAAGAAAAACAATATAAAGAAGAAACTAACTTTTATTACGAAAGAGAAAGAAATTACAAAAACTAAAACTACTACTTCTACTACAATCTGAAGCCAAGAGATGAGATATGATCAACAACAAATGACCACCCCTTTATATAGAAGTGGAGATACAAGAATTTGAAGAGGATGTTCACAAATCGACGTAATCTAATTAATTGTAATGTCCCTTTACGTTTCAACTGTTCAACTCCATTGAACACCATACATTGTAGCCATTGGGTTGCGCCAAGTGTCATGACCAATCAAATCCAAAGCTTAATTTATTCATCTTTTTCTGCATTAAAACATCAAAGTTAAGCATATCTAATAAAATATTAATTAACTAAAATAATAAAGTAAAATATTACTTAATTAATAATGTTTATACCCGAGAAGTGCAAAATCATATTAAAAAACTTGGGTAAATATTGTATATTTTAAACACTTAACACACCCCCACACTTAAACTTTTGCACGTCCCGAGCAAAATATCATAACAAAGAAAATTTTACTACACAAAAATATTTAGTCCCCATTATGTTCTCATATGATTCTCAATCAAACCCTCAAGAGTCAACAAGATGTCAATCAAATCAGAAATTCCCTTTCATTAATCACATCCAAAAGAAAGCTCTCAGTGTGTGTGATAGTCTATTGGCTTATCATTCTCATCTGCAACGAAGAGAATACAATCAAGTACATGCTTAAATATGTTTACCTTTCGCTCCCATCTCCGCTAATGTAGGCAATGTCAATTCAATGGAATCAATAGGTCTTTATAGGTTGTAATGGGGCCAGGGGCTAGGGACCAAAAATAGAATAAATAAGATAGAAAAATCAGAGGCTAATATGCACCCTAGCATTAAAAATCCTTTCTAAATCCTAACATACATGATTAGCAAATCCCCAAACACTGTATCAATATGACACAAACTTCCTTAAATGTAGTATCGACTTGACCCAATATAAGAATTAATTTTGCTTTGATTTTCCATTGACTACCTGCTACTTTTTTTCTTTTATTTCAAACCAGTGGAAGACTTTTGCTTCATCTTGTGTTTACTGGTGGAGGATCATTGCCTCATCTTTTTCTTTTCTTTTTTTCTTTTTTTTTCTTTTTTTCTTTTACAAAGCAGAGTTCCAGGAAAGTCCACACAATCTACTCAATCACCACTTTATAACACGCAATGCCTTCCCCCTATACTACTCAAAGTTTCATCCCTGTTAGAATTTAGAACGATTCAAAATACTAGGGTGCTAGGACTCAAGCAGCAAGATATATTTTCAATAAAAAGGCCAAGGCTAAAATAAGGGTAATCAAACAAATATGTAATAAAGGCCATAAAATTGTGTACAAAGGATAATTCATATTAGGTAGGCTTGAAGAAAGGCCCAGACTCATCAAAAGAAATGCCTATATCATTTTCCATCAACATGGCAAACCAAATATTTCGCCTCGAAAGTCGCTAGGGCAAATTCTAAAAGTCATGACATCATGTATAATCCTTATTGCAACACATTCATTGAAATCATCTAAACCAAAGGATTTTGAAAATATTATAAAGTAGAGAACCAACTCTCGACTGCAATCTTTTACTCAGTTCATCCCTCATATCAATTAATCAAGTTTTCCCAAGAAAGGTAAGACTAATTCACATGTATCTATCATTGAACCAAGAGACTAAAATACTATTGCATAATAAAATTTTTATACTAAACTACACTATATATATGTATATCTAAATCTAAACATGAGTCCAACATGAACAATATGCATAAAATTAAGGCATCACCCCCAAACTTAAACTAAACATTGTCCTCAAAAATAAAAATAAAGAAAAAAAGTGAAAGACAACTCCCTCATATCAATTAGTCGGTGGATGATTATCATGAATAACTGAATTTGGACTTGACCCATTCTTGGGTTGCCTCCCAAGAAGCGCTTGGTTTAACGTCTACAGCCAGACGCCAAGTTCTCATTCTTTATTTAATGTGATGGAGGACTTCCAAAGTTGCTCCCCTTCATAGTAGTGTTTCAGTCTACTTCCATTGACTTTAAATGATCGATCCCCATGCTCAGTCTTAATTTCTATTGCACCATGTGGAAAAACTGTTTGCACAATGTAAGGACCAGACCATCTTGATTTCAATTTTCCTTTGAAAATTTTCAACCTTGAATCATATAACAATACTTTTTGTCCAGGAGAAAATGGTTTGGAAACAATTCTTTGATCATGCCATGCTTTGGATTTCTCCTTATAGATTTTGGCATTTTCATAAGAAGCTCTCCTAATTTCTTCTAATTCAATAAGTTGTTGTAGTCTCATTTTTCCACATGCTTCCAAGTCAAAGTTTAATTCCTTAATGGCCCAAAAAGCTTTATGTTCTAATTCTAGGGGAAGATGACAAGCCTTTCCAAACACTAATCGATAAGGAGACATGCCGATTGGTGTCTTGAAAGCTGTTCTATAAGCCCATAAAGCATCATCTAACCGAATAGACCAATCTTTTCTATTACCTTTTACTACCTTTTCTAGAATCTTAAGAATCTCTCGATTGGATACTTCAGCCTGACCGTTAGTTTGTGGATGGTAAGCGGTAGCAACCTTATGTTTCACTCCATACTTGGCCAATAAAGCTTCAAATTGCCTATTGCAAAAGTGAGATCCTCCATCACTAATGATTGCTCGAGGTGTACCAAATCTGGTAAATATATTCTTCTTTAAAAACTTAACCACCACCTTGGCATCATTTGAAGGTAAGGCCACTGCTTCAACCCATTTAGAAACATAATCTACAGCTAAAAGAATATAAATGTTAGAGTTTGATGGAGGAAAAGGACCCATAAAATCTATACCCCATACATCAAATAATTCCACTTCAAGAATAAAGTTGAGAGGCATTTCATTTTTCCTTGACAAATTTCCAGCCCTTTGACAGCGATCACATCTCTCAATAAAATGTCTTGCATCTTTAAATAGTGTAGGCCAAAATAATCCTGATTGGAGAACTTTCATCGCTGTCCTAGTACTTCCAAAGTGCCCGCCATAATCTGTTGAGTGACAATGATGAAGTATGGACTCCATTTCATCTTCTGGTACACATCTTCTTATCATTCCATCAGCACATTGCTTGAAGAGAAGAGGGTCATCCCAAAAGTATGACTTAGCCACATGAAGAAATCGTTTCTTTTGTTGAAAGTTCAAGTCCGGTGGCATCTTCCCACTCACCAAATAATTTGCTAAATCAGCAAACCATGGGACAACACTACTATCAATGACCAATATATTTTCATCAGGGAAAATCTCATTCACAGGTGGATCATCCTTAACATTGTGTGCTTGGCTCAACCGAGAAAGGTGGTCTGCTACAACATTCTCACTTCCTTTCTTGTCTTTAATCTCCACATCAAATTCCTGCAATAAAAGAACCCAACGGATTAGCCTAGGTTTGCAATCCTTCTTCGACAAAAGGTATTTTAGCGCAGTATGATCGGTATATACAATAACCTTTGAACTCAACAAATATGATCTAAACTTATCAACAGCATGCACTACTGCTAACAATTCCTTTTCAGTTGTAGTATAATTGCGTTGTGTATCATTCAATGTCTTACTAATATAATAGATAACATAGAAAAAGGTTCCCTTCCTTTGGCCTAAAACAGCACCTATTGCATGGTCACTAGCATCACACATTAATTCAAAAGGTTGCGACCAATCCGGTGCAATCATAATGGGAGCTGTAATCAATTTATGTTTCAGAGTCTCAAAAGCTTTCAAACATGCATCATCAAAATAAAAAATTGCATCTTTTTCTAGTAAAGCACATAAAGGTTTTGAGATTTGAGAAAAATCCTTTATAAAACGTCTGTAGAATCCCGCATGTCCTAAAAAACTTCTAATTTCTTTCACCGATGTAGGAGGTGGGAGCTTTTCTATAGCTACAACTTTTGCCTTGTCTACTTCAAGTCCTTGGCATGAAACTTTATGTCCCAAAACTATTCCTTCCTGTACCATAAAATGACATTTTTCCCAATTAAGAACAAGATTAGTATCTTGACAACGTTTAAGAACACAAGATAAAATAGATAAGCATTCATCAAACATCTCTCCAAAAATAGTAAAGTCATCCATAAATACTTCTAGGCCATGTTCAATCATATCAGTAAAAATGGCCATCATGCATCTTTGAAACGTAGCGGGAGCATTACACAAGCCAAAGGGCATTCGCCGAAAAGCAAAAGTGCCATAAGGACAAGTGAACGTCGTTTTCTCTTGATCCTCGGGTGCAATGGTAATCTGATTGTAACCTGAATATCCATCAAGAAAACAAAAGTAAGCATTCCCAGCTAATCTATCAAGCATTTGATCAATAAAAGGAAGAGGAAAGTGATCTTTTTTGTAGCCTTGTTGAGCTTCCTATAGTCCATGCACACACGCCATCCCGTGATGGCTCTTGTAGAAATTAGTTCGTCTCTCTCATTCTTTACCACAGTTATACCTCCTTTCTTTGGTACACATTGTATTGGACTTACCCAAGTACTATCAGCAATGGGATATATCACACCAGCATCCAACCACTTAATAATTTCCTTCTTGACCACTTCTTTCATGTTGGGATTGAGTCGTCGTTGATGCTCTACAGTTGGACTGCATCCATCCACTAATTTGATTCTATGCATACAAAAGGATGGATCGATGCCTTTTACATCTGCTATAGTCCAAGCAATAGCTGACATGTGATCCTTTAGTATTCTAATCAGCTTCTCTTCCTGCAACATAGTTAGCTCTGAAGAAATAATAACAGGAAGAGTGTCATTAGGCCCTAAAAAAGTATACTTGAGATGTTTTGGAAGTTGTTTTAACTCTAAAATAGGTGGTACTTCAACTGATGGCAGCAATTTGTGGAATGGTAGATCTAAAGGTTCCACAACTCTAAATCTTCTAGGCAAGATCGGTTGCGAATCTAATACTTTAACCATTTCTTCCACATCAATATCTTCTTCACAAAGAGAATTTATGGCTTTATGTAATGAATCACTCAACTGATCCCCTTTGTACATTATTTTATCACTTAGTTCAATTCTAGAACAATCATATGTTGCATCTGGGTAATTCATGGATTTAAAAATGTTGTATGTGACATAATCGTTGTTTACCCTAAGCGTAAGTTTTCCGGCGGCTACGTCGATCAGTGTTCTCCCTGTTGCCAAGAAACCTCTCCCAACAATGAGTGGTATATCATCATTCCTTCCTTCCATTTCAAGCACTACAAAATCTGCAGGAAAGATAAACTTGTCAACCTTTATTAAAACATCATCAATGACTCCCTTAGGATATACCAATGATCGGTCAGCCAACTGAAGTGTGATGTTGGTAGGAGCAATATCCTTGATTCCTAACCTTTTGAAAACAGAAAACGGCATAAGATTAATGCTAGAACCTAAGTCACATAAAGCATTACAATGAACATTTCCTCCAATTGAACATGGAATCACAAATTTTCCCGGGTCTTTTATCTTAGGAGGTAGTTTTCTTTGGAGGACAGCACTACATTCCTCTGTCATGGCTACAACTTCATTGTCATATACTCTCCTTTTCTTTGCTAGAATATCCTTCAAGTATTTTACATAACTAGGCATTTGTTCAAGTGCTTCAGCAAAAGGTATGTTAATTTGTAATTTCTTAAATATATCTAGAAATTTTTTGAAATATTTTTCATCACTTTGTTTCCTCAATCTAGAAGGAAATGGTACCTTTTCCTCAACCTCATCTATAAGTACTTCATCTTTTTCTTTCCCTTTGCTTCCGAGTAAGCTAACCAATGTATTAGGTTCACGTTTGTTGCTTGGCTTATCATCTTCCCTAACTTCATTGGGTTGAGCTGGTTCTTGTAAAGTAATACCACTCCGGGTTGTTATAGCTTTGCAATGCTCTTGACCATCATTCCTTGGTTGTTCTGGTTGGCTAGGAAGTACACCCTTGGGTCGCTCACTAGGTTCCTTGTTTAACTGCACCATAACTTGTTGCATAAACTGTTGTTGTTGTTGCTGCTGATTCTGCATGAATTGTTGCATAGTTTGTTGCATGGAATTGAACATTTGGATCAAATCCGGTTGTTGTGGTTGTTGCTGAAAAGAGAGTGAAGGAGGTCGAGAATGCTGTGATGGTGGTGGATTAGTGGGAACAGCAGCCGGTTGTGGAGAATTATTCCATGAAAAGTTGGGGTTATTGCGCCAGCCCGCATTGTAGGTGTTGGAATAGGGATTGTTGTTCTTATTAAAGTTGCCTACATAGTTAACTTGATCTGTTGTACATTGACCTGTAGAATGTCCTTGTCCACACCATTCACACCTTGGCTCCACAGCCTTAACATGTCCCTGCATATTAAGATTTTGAACTTGATTAGCTAAAGCACTGACCTGAGCAGATAAAGCAGTAAGTGCATCTAATTCTAAAACTCCGGTAGTCCTCCTTGGATGCCTTTCTTGTGTGGCATGATGGTTGCTAGGAACCATTAATTCTAGCAATTGGAAAGCTTCATGTGGGCTCTTCCTAAGAAATGATCCATTGGCCGCCGCATCAACTATGTTCTTTGTTTGCCCCAACAACCCGTTATAGAAAGTTTGGAGTTGCATCCATCTTTCTATACCATGGTTGGGACACTTTTTTAACAATTCTTTATATCTTTCCCATGCCTCAAAGAGAGACTCACCATCAAACTGCAAAAAAGATAAAATTTCATTACGTAATTTAGCAGTTTTAGAAGGTGGAAAATATTTTAACAAAAATTTTTCAGATAATTCATCCCAAGTGGTTATTGAATCTAATGATGACAACCATTCTTTCGCACTTCCTATTAATGAGAATGGAAATAAGCGAAGGCGGAGAGCGTCATCAGAGACACCAGGTTGCTTATACATATCACAAACTGATAGGAAATCCATGATATGCCTGTTAGGATTTTCAGTAGACAATCCACTAAATTGTCCTATGGTTTGTAACATGTTAAATAAAACTGGCTTAAGCTCGAAGTGGGTCGCATTCACCGGTGGTGCAATAATACTAGGTTGTAACCCTCTTGCAAGAGGTACAACCCAATCTTGGATTGCCCTATTGTCATCATTAGCTACTGCTACAATCGGTGGAAGTGGAGGCATTTGTTGTTGTTGTGGGTCCATGGCTTCTTCTTCTATGGCTTCTTGTGCTCTTCTTCCAGCGGCACGCAAATTTCTCAAAGTCCTTTCAATCTCTGGATCATATGAAAACAAGGGTGACCGCACTAATCGATGCATAAACAAATGGTAACAAATAAATGATAGCAAGGAAGAAGACAATGATATAGTTTTTTTTTTAAATCAGACACTAAAATCTAAAAAGAAAAGAAAAACACTCAAAAT
The DNA here is from genome assembly GCA_033002965.1 of Piper betle. Lineage (NCBI taxonomy): Eukaryota > Viridiplantae > Streptophyta > Magnoliopsida > Piperales > Piperaceae > Piper > Piper betle. Next base: position 54,053 of record JAURVB010012519.1, on the reverse strand, counting down.
TCTAATCCTAAATTAATTAAGAAAATTCAATCTCCCCGGCAACGGCGCCAAAAACTTGTTAGACTAATTTTAATAGCATGCAAGTGTACATGGTCGTAACAAGTAATATAATGATAAATTAGATTATCGTTCCCACAGAGAGTTGAATTGTCTTAAATTAATTAAAGAAAATAAATTAAGAACAAAGCAAAAATAATTAACTTAACAGAATCTAAATACTAACTTTAAATTAAAAGAGAAGTCAAAATTATAAAACTCGTTCTAGAGTCGAATTTCCCTTAACATGAATTTAATCTTCATCAAATCTTACTCTCATCTTTTATTCCCTCAGATTGTCGATCTAGGATAATTATATGACATGGTGGCTCCCGCTCCTTCATGCTTCTATTATTTTGCCTCAATTTCTACCTCCCGGTGATAATTGATTAATCAACAAAATAACGCATTAAGAATTGCCTTACAACCGCATACGGTGTTGTGTATCTTCCGACCACAACGACAAACAAGTCAAAAGACTCGTCGTATGATGAATTATCAATGACTAATCTAATTAATTTCTCCCGAAATCTAATTAAACCTCGTGATCTAAGAATTAGGTGATCAATCTATTCTTAGCATTAAGAATATGATAATTCAAACAATTTGATTGAATAAAAGAGTGAGAGCTTGAAATAAATTCAATTAAATCATGTTAAGTTCCATTCTTCTCTAGAACGAAATATAAAACTACTCCATAATAAAAATAGAAAATAATATAAAGAAAAACAATATAAAGAAGAAACTAACTTTTATTACGAAAGAGAAAGAAATTACAAAAACTAAAACTACTACTTCTACTACAATCTGAAGCCAAGAGATGAGATATGATCAACAACAAATGACCACCCCTTTATATAGAAGTGGAGATACAAGAATTTGAAGAGGATGTTCACAAATCGACGTAATCTAATTAATTGTAATGTCCCTTTACGTTTCAACTGTTCAACTCCATTGAACACCATACATTGTAGCCATTGGGTTGCGCCAAGTGTCATGACCAATCAAATCCAAAGCTTAATTTATTCATCTTTTTCTGCATTAAAACATCAAAGTTAAGCATATCTAATAAAATATTAATTAACTAAAATAATAAAGTAAAATATTACTTAATTAATAATGTTTATACCCGAGAAGTGCAAAATCATATTAAAAAACTTGGGTAAATATTGTATATTTTAAACACTTAACATTCCTACATCTAAACATGCGATTAAAATTCAAAATAAGAAGGTTAATTTTCCTTTAGCTGGCAAACATACTTCGAAACGACTAATATCATTCAAATGTCCTCCTTGGGATAGCACATTTGTTACCATAATTTGCCAAGAAGTGAAAGCAATGGGAGTTAGGTCTTCAGCCTTCATTGAATTCTTGTATGTCTCCTCAAAATTTAGTACACTTCCACTTAATTTGGCTGCAGGAATGTATCTTCGAAAGAGCACATCTGAAGTTACATTTTCAAAATAGCTGATGCACCCTTCATTTGGACCACCTAAGAAATCAACAATCATTAGCTTAGATTCTAAATTGGTGTCCATCCACTAATCCTGTCTCACAAGTTAGACTTTGTTGATGCATAGAATGATAAAATTCGGCAATCACAATCATGACAACTTTTGGTCACGGATTAGAAAATGCCAAAATCCATCCTTGTGCCTCTAGGCAGCCTAAAAATTCATTAACAACATTAAATTCTTGAAGTTCAAGATACCACTTCGAACAATAAAACTATCAAAGAATAAGTCTTTCTAATCCCTCAGATTGCTAACACCGAACACGATTCTCCCTCATTCCTCCTGCCATTAAGCTGAGAACCTAAACCACCATCATTCCTTCGCGATGGTCTAGCTCCACCAAACATCATTAGGTACATGAGCACAAACAACAATCCGAAATCCATTTAGCCAATCCATAAGAAGAAATCAAGCAAATTAAGTTTCGGTGGAAAACTTTGATCAATCACCAAATACATAATTGTTCAAATAAAAAACATAGATGAATCAATCAATTGAAACCACTTCACAACACTAAAGGAATTGATTGAGAAGAGTACTGAAACCAATTGAACCCTTGGAGCTAAAATCCCCAAATTCCTTTTGACAAGATGAAAATCTCCAGCAGTTGACAAAACGATCTCCAAAGCACTAAACTTTGAGAAGATCAATCATGCCAAGAAGATTTCTGACTGCATGCAATACTTAATTCCTCCAAAAAGATCAGATTGTACTCCAGCTCCTGTGGAAAAAGTTTTGGCAACAACCACTCCTCATTTGAAGAGTTTATGAAGAAGTGATGGTGGGAACCCTGAAATAGTTCTTCCTAACCAGTGTCCTAAGCTGTTCATCTTCCAAAACTTATGAAAATATTAGTCCAAATGTTCACGACCAAATAATATTTCAAAAGCACCGAATAGCGTTGAAATCTACTTGGGATTGCACTTCATTATTCCATCTTAATGGATAATCGACCATGGTGAAAACCCTCCACATGATAAAACTTTGATTAAACCAAATAATAATAAATAAATCAATCTAAACTAACCGATTAATCAATTCAAATCCAATTTTATTTAATTCCCCAAAATTCTAAAAGTTGGAATGAATTAAAATTTACCCATAGGATATGTGTGTACTCGTGAGAACATATCCTTTTAGAATCCATCTCATCATGTCATAGCCCACCAATAATCATCATTTGCACTTTCTATTAACGTGTCCCTTTTTACAATAGTTGTCAATAAACACTTTTGGATTAGGGTTTGTATGTCTATTCCTCCTTAATTTAGGGTTTCCATGTGTCAGATGTTTGACTTTCTTTTAGCATAATATCTTCCGGAAGCTTTAGTATCTTTTGATTGAGCTCTTTGCTTGCTTGATTCATCCACACAAGCACTAGCAGTAGAGGCTTTAATAAAAGTATTGAACTTACAAAAGTTACCTCCACATTTATCACCTCCCAGGCCGACTCTTTTGTACAAGTAACATTTTAGATTGCTTTTGAGATCCACCAAGCATCTCATGTAGATCAAATTCTTTTCTTCAAGATGTAGTGGAAGAACATTATATTGGTTGAAATTAATTTTTCATTCTTTTGATCAAGGCTTGTCATTTTGGTTTTCAATCCTTCATTCTCCAAAGATAAGGATTGGATTATCATCTTCCAGTCGTTGTTGACCTTATCATCGTTGATGAAATTTTAATACATTTCTTCAAATGTTGTTTGAAGTTTTATATCAATTCTTCCTTCTTATCATTTGTCACAAAGAAAATTTCTTCTAGATCAATTTCATCGTCACTTTGTAATCTAGCTTGTAAAACTTTCTTTCTTTTTTTCTTTTCTTTTCCTTTTCCTTTTTCCTTTTCCTTTTCTATTTCCTTTTATTTTTCTTTCCTTTTATCATTTCCCTCTTCCTTGATGAGGTTCTGGCATTCATGTCTAAAACCTTTACGTTCATAACATTGAGGTTTCTCAGTTTTGATCACCCCTTTTATCTAAAACCTTTTATTTATAAACTTCTTAAAGTTTCTAGAGTAAAGAGTTTGGACAAGCCCTTCCTTTTCTACTTCTTTCTCTTTTCGATCCATTTCTATAGTGTGTTCACGAGCAATAAGAGATCCCAGTAGCTCCTCAGTGGTGATGGTCTTTAGGTTCTTTCCTTCTTTAATAGCTGTCACTTTCAGTCTCCTTCAATAGATTGTGATACAAGCAGCTTCCTATTAATCTCATCCAAACTTAGATTCTTACCAAGGTCTTGCAAGACCACCACAATGTCATTTAATCTATTATACATGACATTGATACTTTCACCATCCTCCATTTTAAAGGCTTTATATTGTGATGTGAGTAAATTTATCTTGGAATCCTTCACTTGTGATGTACCCTTGTGTGTCACTTGAAAAAGTTCTCAAATTGAGAGATCCCTCAACTTGATCCCACATCTAATATGTACTAGGAGAAGATCATGTTTATAAGTGAGAATGGACTATAGATCTTTAACTTGGGTTAACCATTTTAAAAATGACTTAGGCCCATTACGTTGCACTTTGGGTCGGGTCGTTATAGGTGGTATCAGAGCAACGTGGTTATGTGTTAGATGGTGGGCTGGACTAGGGACATTGGCTAGGCTGCCGGTCACGGGCCAAAGAAGGTCGTGGGTGGGGTTAGCAACAGGCCAAGTGTAGGAAGTTTAGGGACAAAATTTCCTAAGGTGGGTGGATTGTGAGCTCCCCCAACTTAATCCCACATCTAATACCTACTGGGAGAAGATCACGTTTATAAGTGAGAATGGACTATAGATCTTTAACTTGAGTTAATTATTTTAAAGAAATGACTTAGGCCTATTACGTTGCACTTTGGGTAGGGTCGTTACAGAAAGAAGCACTGGAAAGGAAGAGGAGAACTAGGCGGCTAAGGTGAGGAAGACGCCCTTTACACCAAAAATGACGTCTTCTTTCAAAATTTATAAAAATGAAAATGATGGCTAGGGTATGTGAAAACACCCCAACATTGTATTTCATTTAATCGGGTAATTGGGTAAATAATAAAATATATTAATGAACCGGGTAGGATTAACCGGGTAAATAATATAACACATTTAGTCCTTTCAGACCGTATTCAAATATATTATTATTATTATTTTTTAACAATCTTTATAATAACCAAAAGACTCTTGAAACGATAATGGAAATATTTATTGACTTGTTTTATTTAATTATGAGGCTTAGTGATTTTATCACTAACGCGAAATTGCCTCCGCAGGTGAGCAGCTTTGGACTGAAGAATAAAAGTAACTCAGGATGGTGAATTGATAATAAAATTGGACTTCCTTATTATTCTCTTGTGGTATAAATGTGGCTATGGGAAACGGTCTAAGATTGTGGGACAGTTAATTTATATTTGAGAAAACATGATTTATTGTTATGATTTATATTATATATTGCTAGACTTATTTGCTGTATTTCAATTCATTTTCTGGAATGTTACATTTACATTAACTATATTTTTAAGTAACACCCGGTCCAGTTCGAGCGGGTCATTACAAGCTGTGGTTGAACCTTATTCGACAAAATGTGAAAAACAAAAAAGAATAAAATAACATATACTAAATAAATTTTATTTGCAACAATCTATAAATACAACTGTATAGATACGCTAAAGGTAATAATTGATAATTTATGAAATTAATTCCCAAGAATTAATTTAAATAAATAATATTTAAGGTTCATTTTAAGATTTACAAAACCCTAAACAAAATAATTTAGTTATTTTCAGGTTTTACAATTTCCCTAGCTTAGAATTTCATTATTCAAAATATATTAGGGTCATAAGGGTAAAATTACTCATTTGTCTAACTTCTTCCTTATACTATCTTAGGTATTTCTTCCATGATGTGTTGGTATATTTGTAATTAGCTCTATAGAAGTTAGTTTTTAATATCTTCACATTTCCAAGTTCATTTTAACGAAATAACAATTTACAATTTTCTTTCCACTTCTACTTTGTGATGGTAGATCACGAGTCATTATGATCCAATTCTTCACTAGTTCTACATCCTAAAGCCAAATTGTTCGAGGACACTTCAAAAGTTGATCCTCTATTACATTTGAGTAATTATTTGAAATGATTTTACACATGGCTATATGCTTCATTGCTCACCATACTTCCCATAAACTCATATCTTGACACATGGCAGACTACAATTCATTGGTGCATTTTTTCTCCATTTAAGCATGGTCACTCGTATGCATAGCTGTAGTGGGGCACATTCTCCCATGACACTGTCATCTATATCGTATAGGTGTCCCATACCACCCATACTACGTAGATAACATCTCCAATTGTAAATGCTTCCTAAGTACGCTCATTGGTTAAGTGTCACGGGCACCTAGCATGACACAAAAGTGACGCACCATCCCACATTGGTGCTTATGCCTTAAACACACTTCTAGAATGTCCTCTAACTAAATAGAATTTTTTGAATATGCAAGAGATGTCTCCATAAATCAATTAGCTACACCTTACCGTGGCATCTCATATCCTTCCATAGGTTTCCTTTTTAATTTGCCCTTTGACTTTCATTTTGTTCTGGATCTAGAAGTTGCCACCTCAGTCCTCACTAGGGAAATTTTTTATCGTCAACTCTTCAAAACATCCAATCACTATTAATAGCATTATAGACGTTACTTCTTCTCTTTGTTATTCCTTCTATTTTTTAAAAAGTATTTCTTTTCTTGACAAGAAAAAGGTACATAGTTATGTATGATGTATGATAACCTAGCTTCCCAAACTAGCCCTTCTAACTCGTCAGTTGGTCCTATCATGTCCTTAACATTCATATCTTCCACACCCTACGCCACCACTAGGGTTTTAGACATGATTTTATTCACAACAATTAAATTGGATGACCATATAGTCCTTGTGCCCCTAGAAAGTAATCTAAAGTAGTCCCTCAATATTTATTCTAAATGATTGAGTATTTGGTTCTAATTGACAAAATACTCAACAAAAAATAGTGTTGTGACATTCTCCCACATACCATTTTGTACCCGTCCAAAAGTGTTCACCTTGTAAAATATTGAAAATTAGCACTATACAAGAATGATTAACAATTATGATAAAGCCTCACACCCTAGGGACAACACACTCTTATACTTTTAACAAGTTAAGGATATGTTTGCATGGTTCCGTGGGAAACTGTAACAACCCGGCTTAAAGTGCAAACTAATGGGCCTAAGTCATTTCTTTAAAATGGGTACCCCGAAAGTTAAAGATCTATAGTCCATTCCCACTTATAAATAGGATCTTCTCCCAGTAGGTATTAGATGTGGGACTAAGTTGAGGGATTTCACAATCCACCCACCATAGGAAATTTCGTCTCCAAAATGCCTATTCTTGGCCCGTTGCTAGCACCAGCCCACATGCTTTCTGGCCCGTGACCGGCAGCCTAGCCAACATTTCTAGTCTTGGTCTGTTGCTAACCCCAGCCCATGACCTTTTTTGGCCCGTGACCGGCAGCCTAGCCAATGTCCCTAGTCCATCCCACCATCTAACACGGAACCAGGTCGGCTCTGATACCATTTGTAACGACCCAGCCCAAAGTGCAACGTAATGGGCTAAGTCATCTTTTAAAATGGGTACCCCAGAAGTTAAAGATCTTTAGTCCATTCCCACTTACAAATAGGATCTTCTCCCAGTAGGTATTAGATGTGGGACTAAGTTGAGGGATTTTACAGAAACACAGCTCTGATACCACCTGTAATGACCTACTCGTTCCGATCCATAACTCAAGTGTTACAATTAAAAATTAAATGCCTCGTAAATTAATTTTCTATTAATTTATCAACATCATGAATAAATCCATGATGTAAACTTTTTAAACCATGCAAATTAAATGCATACTAAAAGAATTAGTTAAAGTTCAAATTGTAAGTCATGCCATTAAATAAAATATAAGATCACCAATTTTCGAAATTGACTAAAACCACATGAAATGAACCAAAATCCCATTGTCTAGCAAAGAACCCTAGAAGTATAATAAAAAAGATAACAAATATGAAACATAAATACTCTAATGACAGAGTTCTCCAACTACTCCAACTCTACCCATCCTTCCATTTTCACACCAGTGGAGGCAAATTCAGCATTAGTAATAAAAATACTAAGTTATATAATTACAAAAAATAAGTTAATATATTTCACAGTATCATTAATTGAGTCTTTTAATAATTATGAGCCTATGTCGAGCTATTATTAAGATAGGAGGGGTGGCCGCCCCCATCCGGTTACAATCCCATGTATGCGCACACAAGCTACATGGTCCACAACTTGTAATTATATATATTTATCATTGATTCACCCTCTCGGTATTACAAGTGCATAATGAGTTGTCTTGTGCTGTAAAACCCAGTTTTGGGTTAGGGTTTTACCCCTTGTAGTTTGCCTGCTTCTGGCCACTCTCAAGTCGGTTCAAGCAATGTAACACCCCCATTTCAGTTCACCTAAGAACCAAATTAGAAATTTTTTGATCGAGTCGAGTCATGTTTAAAGTTGTTGGTCGGTAACACTCGATCGATAAAATAGATCAAAACAACCTTCTTGGGGTGATGAGAATTGAACACATTGTCAAATATGCGTCAAAACATGTCAAATATAAATAAAAGTAAGCATAAAATAACAGTGCTAAGCTCAAGTGTGTGTAGTGTATATCTGTCCTTCCACCATAGTTGATTCAAGATTTCTAGACCTACATATATAATATGAAAAACTTTAGTAACAAGTGTAACTAGTCTGAAAAATAATTAGTACAAACTGGCAAATAGATATTCCATTACCCACAGAAACTTATAAAACATCAGAATTCCCTCACACTAGGTGGTAAAAAACATACTTAAACAAGTGTCAATTCGTATGCATAGCATATATACATATTCATACATATAACACTTACGCCCTCTCATCTTCTATATTTCACCCACCACAGTACTCGAGTGGCAAAAGAAATATAGTTAAGTTAGTGCTACAAATTCTAGAAATGTGCTACATTACACAGTACCTTCATACACCGCACTACCTTTGGGTTTGAAGGAGTACTAGTGCGGTCCGTACATATCTCCATAGTGCTCACTTTCTTATTCGTGAAATTCGTAAAAATGTGTGTACATTTATAATAAGTTTAGGGAAGAGGCTTATATCATATGTTTCTAGAGCTTCAATTCGAAAACCAATAAAGGATCTCATCGTTGTATTTTTATTAAAGATGTGTCAACATTGGAGGGATCCGATAAAACACCGCTGATGTTGTCTTCATCTAAAACACAATTAAATTTTATACGTAGGGATTCAAGCTGAGAGGGAGAGTCCTACGGACCTGTGGTCCGAGCTCAAAGTACATCGACACATCTACAACGAGCTTGGACTTTGTAAGCTACATCGAAACCAAATGCCAAGTAAAATACAAATGTCCCTATATTGTGCATGCTCATAGTGTACTCATATCATCAATACATCCTAATAAAGAACACGGTGATAAACTATAACTAAACATGTGGCATGCAAATCGAGATATAGTAATAATAAATAATAAATAAATAAATAATCAAGGAAGTGCACTCATAGTAATTAGATAAATAATAAATAAATGAACATAAATAATAATCTAATCATAAAATAATAATATAATTATAATATAAAAATATACGAGTAAACACGAGTAAATATCAACATATACTCATGTTAGTAAACATATAAATAGAAAAATAAATAAAAACATAATAATTCAATAAATAAATAAATAGATAATGCTCGTTAATCATGAATATTAATAATATCATAGTTATACAATAGACTAATACATAATTAAATACAAATAAATGATAACATACACGTATAGAACAAATAAATAAATAAATAATAAATTGATAGAATTTAGTAAACATAATAAACTAATATTAATAAGTAACTATATCATTAACAATAATAAATAATAAATAAATAAATGACTAATATTAATTTATTAGGAAGAATATTAATATAAATAGTGAATATATGAACATAGGAATAGATTAGTACAAATAATAATACGAAGAAGAAAAAATTAATAATCAGTTAATTAATTAAATTAAATAAGATGAACAAGAACAAAAATAATATCTATGAATAAATACATTATCAATAGCAATAATTAGTCACATAATCATTCACCGTAATCAACAAATAGAAAAATAACAAAAAAATTAAAATTTTAACACCTGATTTTGGTTCACTTGAGAACCGAATTAGAAATGTTGCACTCAAGTTGCGTCATGTTTAAAGTTATCGATCGGTATGACTCGATCGATAAATATATTAAAACAACCTTCTAGTCTTATGAGAATGGAAGACAACGTTAAATACATGTCAAAATACATCGAACATAAATAAAAGATAGAAAGTAAATAACTGCGCTAAGCTTAAGTGTAAGTAGTGTTTAGCTGTATGTTTATTTAGTATAGTCTTTTTATTAGGATGTATTGATGATGTGAGCACAAACCACGAGCATGCATCATATAGAGATGTTAATATTTTACTTAGTAGTGGGTTCCAATTTAGGTTTCAAAGTCTAAGCTCACTGTAGAAGTGTAGATACGCTTGGAGCTTGGACCACAGGGTCGTAGGACTCTCCCTCTCTAGTTGACTCCCTGCGTGTCGAGGCAATTTAACCATGTTTTCTACACATATTTAAAAAACTACAAGGATGAGAACCCTTGTTGGTTTTTCGAACTTAAGCTCTACAAATTTATAAAACAAGCCTCTTCCCTAAGCCTATTATATAAGTACGTGTATTTTTATGGATTTCACGAAAAGGAGAATGAGTGGTACGGAGATATGTATGGACCACACTAGTACTCCTTCAAACTCGAGATATTGCTGTGCATGAAGGTACTGTGTAATGCAGCACATTTCCAAAATTTGTGGCACTAACTTAATTTTTCCTTTTGCCACTCGAGTATCATGGCGGGAGATATGGAAGATGTGAGGGCATAAGTGTTGTATGTATTAATATGATTATGAGCCGTGCATGTGAGCCAGCACTTACTTAAGTGTGTTTGCTTACCGCCCAGTGTGAGACAATCTTGAACTTTAATAAGTTTTTGTGGGTAATGGAATACCCATTTACCAGTTTGTATTAGTTATTTTTCGGACCAGTAACATTCGTTACTGACATTTTTCATATAATATATGTAGGCCTTGAAATCTTGAGTCGACTTTGGTGAGAGGGTAGAAAAATACTACACACTTGAGCTCAGTGTAGTTATTTACTTTCTTACTTTTATTTATGTTCGATGTGTTTTGATGTGAATTGAGGGTGTCTTCCAATCTTATGACACCTAAGGTTGTTTTGATCTATTTTATCGACCGAGTCGTACCGACCTACAACTGTAAACATGACTTGACTCGATCGCAACATTTCTGATTCGGTTCTTAAGTGAACCGAAATCAGGGTGTTATAAATGGGTATCAAATCCATGTCTTGGTCTATTGAAATGGAAGACTTTTGTTTTGAGCCAAGTGTGTGGAGTTGTCCTTTGGTATTTTCTCTGTATTTTAGATTTTGCTCAGTCAAATCTAAGCAATGCTTGTTTCACTGTTTATAGAAATTATGAGATGGATATGAGATCATGATCTTAGTACATGCCAACATAGATCTCACAGGTATGTGATGATATGTTTAGAGACTCGTCCTTCCCTTTATCGTGCCTGAGATTAGGACTACTTAGAGTGTTCACACATTCGTTGGATGAAGTTGAGATTAATAGTGACCAGGAGTATTTGGAGCACCGGAGACATTCCAACACTTGTCCATCTTTTGTATGTCTCCACATCAATCCTTCCTTGGAACATAGTGTACTTCAGAAAATAGAGTTATAAGAGATGACACAAGTAGGGAGTTTGGAGTAGGGAGATACTCACGTAGTTACGTGATACATGAGCATAGACCATCGAGTGCCTTAAACATATCCATTAGGCAAAGTTCGAGGTCTACATTGGGAATATATACCTTCACATAGATAATAATGGATGAGGATGAGTAGCGAGGTGGATCTGTAGTTTCATGAATACATCACGCCCCTCCTCCCCCACATCAATCCTTCCTTGGAACATAGTGTACTTCAGAAAATGGAGTTATAAGAGATGACACAAGTAGGGAGTTTGGAGTAGGGAGATACTCACGTAGTTACGTGATACATGAGCATAGACCATTGAGTGCCTTAAACATATCCATTAGGCAAAGTTCGAGGTCTACATTGGGAATATATACCTTCACATAGATAATAATGGATAAGGATGAGTAGCGAGGTGGATCTATAGTTTCATGAATACATCTCGCCCCTCCACCCTCCTCCCCCTCCCCCCTCTTTTCCATTAGTTTATGTCTATTCCAACAATATTGTTGGCCACACTTCAACAAACAGAGGCAGAAACACATCGACAATGAGCGAGATTACATTTGACCATGGATTTAGATGGTCGATTGGATATCACTCGATCTGCCAAGGCCAGATCAGTGATGGTAGTTGAGAACCAATCAGTGTTTTTATGAGCAGTCTCTCTAGATTCCATGAGATAAGTGTCGGCTCAACATTGGTTTGTCATCGTAAATGTCGCCACCATGATCCAGACCCCTCTAGATTAGACACGGATGGTTGGATAACTTAAGCCAAGTTAATAGCAGCTACCTCTGGGGAGTTAGACACATGGAATAAACATGCCAGAGACAATAATTGGTTTACGACGTATATGATTAGGATCAGACTTCAGCACCAGGATAGCACAACCATAGTCTGAGTTGCACATTTGTCATCCGACTTGCACAACCGTTGTCCAAGTTTCCCAACCATTGATTGTGCTGCACTACTACCGACCAAATAGCACTACCACCATCCCTATTACCCAACCATTGACCATGGTGCACTACCACCATTCGTGATGCACTATCACCGACCTTCATGCGCTACCACCATTTGTGATGCACTACCGCCGACTGAGTGGAGCAGTTATTGTCGAAGTAAGGGCCAAGTAGTTACCTCACCCTACAGAAGGACGACTACTTGAGGATGTTTTTACCATTACATAGAGACCACATGTCATGCTTTTGGAGAAGAGTAGGGGCAGAGATTGAGAACAAGGTATAGCTAAGGTAACATCATCAAGGCAAAGGAAAGCTAGATGCACTTGAATTATTTGGATGTGATGGCATATGATTGACTTCCCAACCATCTTGCTTACCATCGTATTGATCTGACATCCTTGCGCCAGATGTGTATTGCAAGATAGTGTAAGTGAAAGTCTCATAGGGATCTTCAGATAATGTTAGTGAGTCTTTTAGGAATATATATGGACAGAATTAGAGAACATGATAGTATGATATCCAGATGGGATGACCACAATGGTCAGATCATTCAGTCAGCTTGACAGCATACTTGTGACCCATAGCTAGGGTTACACAAATCAGATGATTACCAAATGGTTAAACATGCAGTGTGACCTCAACTTGCGAGAGAAGTTCGACTCGTATTAGAGCCTTTGGCTTAGATGTTGGGTTCAATGAGGAAGTGTCCTTAGGGAGAATGTTTTCCTTGTGTTTCGCCAACACAATTAGGTCCTTACCTTAAGTCTTAGGATTTTTCCATTGCCCTAAGTATAGGAGGTACCTTCATGGTACTATTTAGGACTTACAGTACAGGTAGCTGATGATAGACCAATCTAGAGGTGACAACTTCACTCAAGCTTGAGAGGAACACAGATAGGGACTTTAGTTAGACCGGATCATGTTGACACAATAGGGGGACATAAGTGTATGTTCATCTTGACTTGTAGCTTTGCTTGAGCATCTACCAAAGCGGTAGTAGTCATGTGAGTCAAGATTAGTGCTACAAATCGGTACGGGACAGCAGGTCAGACACCATTGAAGAAGAACGAGACACGTGTCAAACCTTGCAATGAGTCCCTGTAGACTAAAGGAGAGATAGTGCTACTTGGAAGTGCATGACTAGTACGGTATCAAGAAACACATGCCTACTATGAGTTGATTTAAACTAGAGATACTTAGGAGTTGTCTCTTCGGCTCGTCATTGATTGGTTGTTCCATAGTCTGGCCACATATGGCGGAGTCTAATCATGATGATCTTAGAGACATGTCCATGGACCTACCTATATATTTGAGACACACAGTATCCTATACAGAGTTTCATTACCCCATTGTGATTTAGACGGAGATTAACCATAAGTAGGGACATGATGTCAAACTGTGTGAGGAGACACTTCATAGTTAGATTCGTAGAGCAGTGTGACTAGTTTGTCATGAGAAATCCATTCACTTGTCATGTGACTAGAGATGTCAGACAAGGTCGAGCCTCTACCCAAGTATTTTAATGCTCACCCTTCTAGATATATCAGTCCTACTATATTTTTTTCAGATGGTTGAGATGAGTAGACATATTGACTAGTACACATGCCACAAACCAGACGCAGACTCCATAGTTCTATGCAGAGTATGCTTTCATACTCCCTAAGACATGCGGTACATGTATAGATGTTCTCGCCATTATTCCATCATAGTTAGTGGTTGTATAGATAGTTATGAAAGTCATAGCATGCAGCACAGTCATAGCAGCTATCCTTCTTCCACTATGGAACAAAGTGAGATAATTGATTTAGGACTAAGTTAGCTAGGACCGGGTGAGTAGTTTAGTTCCTCTTATAGGGAGACTTAAGTGTTTGACATAGATTAGTGACTTGGAGCCATACAGCTTATTAGCATTTACTTTTATTTGGTACTAGAGTCCGGCATATGCTTCCAGGACTCATATGACACCCTAGTATAACCGTAAGATCTGAAGTAGAGTGCACTAAGGGCACACGTAGTTAGTTAACCTATCGCATTGATGGGAATTAGAGAGACATGGGTAGATGTTAGGCCGCATACCTCACACCAATATAGTTTTTCCTAATGTAGTTTAGACTAGTACGCTGTAGTACTCTATAGTACCTCCTCCACTACCGAGCAGACCCTTCTGTCGAGCTTAGATTTTTCCCGCAAAGGTAATTGGATTTCAGTCCCCATAGTTTGAAATGATCCTAGGAGCTAGTGTAGTGAGACAATTCCAGCATGTATGACATACTTCACCAGATGATTCGAACACATATAGTTCATGCAGCCAGATTATTAAGGAGCTAGTGATCTTCATCGATGTTTAGTGTTCCAACATCATGTTGGTCTGTTTGGGCCGTATGCAGCTAGCCTTTAAGGGAGAGCTACTCTCTAGGTTATAGCTCAACAACTTTAGTCTTGCCAGCTCAGTGGCATCTTTAGTTGAGTCTACCAATCACAGTTGACATAAGAAATTTTGAGGATGGAATTTTTACAAGGAGGAGAGGTTGTAAAAACCCCATTTTGGCTTAGGGTTTTACTCGCGTGTAGGTTGCCTGGTTCAGACTAGTCTCGAGTCGGTTCAGTTTGGTGCGTGTATGAGCCAAAACAATTTATGAATATGAGTGTGAGGCCTAGATGGCCATATGAACATGTTATGGAGGCTGAGTATGCTGACATGCATATTTTAGTTTCAGTTATAATAGAATACAACATGAGTTATCATTATATGCACGAGGTAAACATATGATTTTTATGAGTTAGTTAGAATTTTAGGCCTAGATCTAGGCATTGCAATGTTTAGTATCTATTTGGGATTTTCTAGGTATTTCATTTGCATGCAGCATAGGAATTTTATATCTCTAGATTGTGCCCATGTGGGCCTAGCTTGATTGAGTTTAGAGTTCGAGGTCAATTTAGCCTTCTCTTCTCGATTCTCGCCTATAGAGTCACTTTTAAGACTTGAGTGAGTTTTGACTTTGGACGTTCTCGATCTAAGCTTTCCACCCATATATATGTATATATTGCATATACCTATAGGTGGGCCCCATTAAGTCACAAGTTGTCAAACATTTAGATCATGCCATGTGGTAAGATTTGAGCCATCCACGTGAAGCCTAGTTTTCTCCCATTTATATTTCAAACATTTCCATTGGTTTTCAGAGTTACACCCCTAACGTTGCCACCAGTTTGACTTGCCACTGGCGAGACCCCGCCCCTCCTCTGGCTATTGGATCAGTACAGTTGTGACTACCTCGCAGGCGGCAATCTGTCCGTACCCACCATCGCCACCGGTACCTACGCAGTCGGCGCTAGCAATAGTTTGTTTCTAGTTGATTACTGCCGCCACCACTACCCCTTTGAGCCATTTTTTGGTGCTGGCGAGTGTCCTCCGGCGAAGCTGACCACCCTTATAGCTTCCCCTTGCTGAGATATCCATTTTCCAACAACTCACGATGACCACCATGGCCGCAATTACCACCTACGATGTCACCAGGCAGCAATATTGCCCTCTTTCCAGCCATTTTTCGGCCATCCACTTTCTAGACTCCTCCGATCGCCATCCTCCCCTCTATCGATCCAAACTGGCGGTGACACCAACCGAGCTACCGTTGACGTTTTTTGGCTATGGGCATTGCCACCCTCCCCCACCCCTCATTTGGCCTATTTACCAGAGTTACATTCACCTGTGTGTGTCCGTGCCCACATCTGCGTCTGCATTCGCCTGTTCGCGTCCGCATCTGCATTCGCCTGTTCGCGTCCGCATCTACATCTGCATCTGCTTCTGCTTTCCTAATCTTGTCCACCAGCCCGCCAGCCCATGTCCTAGTCCACTAGTGCAGTTCATGTCCGCCCAGTCAACCCAGTTTTTTCAGTTAACATAGACTCGTTTGGTTCAGCCCGTTGGGTTCAGTATGGTTCTTCTCTGTTCGGCCCAATTCAACCCAGTTTCAACCCATTTTTGGCCGTTTCTTGACCGTTTTTGGTAATTTGAGAACCTTTACATTAGTTTAAGTGCATATTCACGTTGTTTAGCATGTTTGGATGTTATAAGTATTTTTATTTATTAATTAATTAATGTATATATATATATATTCTTGATTATTAATTTCTTATTATTTATATATTTGTTGATTATGATAAATGATGATGTGACTAGTTATTGTTATTGGAAATGTATTTATTCATAGATATCATTTTTGTCCTTGTTTATCTTATTTTATTTAATTGATTGATTTGTTATTAATTATTTCTTACACATGTTATTATTATACGTATTTAGTCATATGCTCATATATTTAATATTTATATTAATCTTCTTCATGATTAATCAATATTATTTATTTATTCATCTATTAGTTTATTTAGTTAATTATTTGTTTGTTTATTTAATTTTTATATGTTACTGACACAAGTATATACGATATTTACCGGTGTCTAGTTGTGTATTTATATTGCATAATTATATTATTATTTTATTATTAGACTATTATTTATATTCATATATTTATTATTCGCCTAATTATCTATGAGTGTATTTATTCGGATATTTATTTATTTGTTATTTTATTATTATTATTATGTCTTAATTTACTTGCTGTATGCTTAGTTGTAGATTTATTTAAGATTTTTTTGACGTGTTTTGACGTGTATTTGCAAGGTCTTCCATTCTCATGACACCAACAAGGTTGTTTCGATCTATTGTATCATCGAGTCTTATCGACTAACAACTTTAAACATGACTCGACTCAATCGTAACATTTCTAATTCGGTTCTTAGGTGAACCGAAATCGCGGTGTTACAGCCCATATGACGAGGAACAAGATGGTGGTGGCGATCGGCGGTGTCCGGCTTGTGGCTGGCCGAAAACGCCTCAAAGAGGGCAATATCACGGCTGGGTACAGTGACATCGCCGGCGGTGATCACAGCTGTAGTGGTCATCGTGGGTTGTCTCAAAATGGAGATCCTAGGTATATCAAGCTACGTGGGTAGTTGGTTCGGTTGAAGGTGGCTCGCTGGCGCTGGAAAACAGCCCGAAAGGTGGCGGCGGTGGAAAGTGAGTTGATAAACTCCCTCGCCGACGGCGGCTATTGTGGCGCCAGTGGACATGAGTGGTACAAATGAAGAACTGGCTGCGAGGTGGTCATGGGGGTGCTAATCACGTGGCCAGGGGTGAGGCGGAGACTTGCCAATGATGAGCCGAAGTGGCAGCAGTGCTAGGGGTGTAACTATGAAATCATGGGATATCTATGATAAAAAACATGGTAAAGCTTGAGTTGACGTGGACTGCTTTGATCTTGCCATGTGGTATGATCTTAACATTAGACAATTCACCTTCTAGTGGGACCCACCTATGGGTATATGCAATAAACATATGGACAGAAAGTTCGAATCGAGACCGGCCAAAATCAAAACTAACTCGAGTTTTAAAAGCCACTCTATAGGTGGGAATCGAGACAAAAAGGCTAATTAGGCCACGAACCCTTAACTCAATCGGATGAAAATCAACAACTCAATCAAGCTGGGCCCACAGGGGCAATCTAATAGTGTGAAATCTATATGATGCGTGCAAATGAGATACCCTGAAAATCCCAAGTGGATGCTAACACTACAATGGCCTAGATCTAGGCCTAAGACCTTGACTAACTCTTTAAAATCATATGTATAACTTGCGAATATACTGATAACATGTGTTCTACTATATCATAACTGAAACTATCATCTGCATATTAGGTATATTCAGCCACTATAACATGCTTATACGGCCATCTATGCCCATATTTATAGTATGAAAACTACTTTGGCTCGAGCTTGTTCGAACCAACTCGATACTAACCCAAACTAAAAAAACTACAATTCGGTAAAATCGTAACCCCAAGTTATGTTTTTACAACCTCTCCTCCGTATAAAAAATTTTTCCTTAGAATTTATCACATCAATTGTGATCAAAGGATTCCACTGAACATGCCATTGACCTGGCTAAAGTAAAGATGTTGAGCTAATACCTAGAGGGTAGCTCTTGCTCAAAATCTAGTTGCATACATCCCAAATAGACCAACATGAAGCTGAAATACTAAACATTGATGAAGATCGTTAGCTCCTTACGAACCTGGTTAGATAGGACCATACATGATCGAATTATCTGGTTAAACATGCCATATATGATGGAATCATCTATCTTGATTGACCATACATGCTCAAATTGTTAAATTGGACTAGCCCTAGGGCCACTGCGAACTATGTGGAATAAAATGCAATCACGTCGTTGGAAAATACCTAGCTTCACCACTAAGGGTCTACTGGGTTGTCAAGCAGGTACTCTAAAGTACCGTTAGTTACTAGTCTAAACTACATTAGGAAAAACTATCTCGTTGCGAGGTATACAGTCTAACAACTACCCATGTCTCCATAATCCTCAATAGTGTGATAGGTAAACTACGTGTATCCTCATGGCACTCTGCTGTAGGTTGTATGGCTATACTAGGGTGTCGTACGAGTCCTGCTAACATATGGTGGACTCTACTACTAAATAAGGGTATATGCTAATGGGTTAATGGTTCACTATCACCAGTCTAATTCAAACACTTAGGTGTCTCTGTAAGAGGAATTGGATCACTCACATAGTCCTAGCCAACTCGGTCTTGAATCAAATATCTCTCTCTGTTCCATAATGGAACAAGGACAACTGCTGTAACTCTACTGTGCACTATGGCTCTCGTAACAATCTATGTGACCATTAATTGTTGCTCAAGAAGGCTCTCGGTGATGGAATGGAGGCGAGAACACCTGTATATGTACAACATGTCTCAAAGAGTATGAAAACATACTCTACATGGAAATGTAGGATTTGCATATGGTTTATGGCACGTGTGATGGTCAATGTCTGTTCACAGTGGGGTAAGGAAATTCTGTATAGGATTTTGGGTGGCTCAAACATATGGGTAAGTCCATAGGCATGTCTCTAAGATCATTACGATTTGACTCTGCCATAGGTGGCCAGTGTATGGAACAGCTAATAAATGATGAGTCGAAAAGGTGGCTCCTAAGTGGCTCTAATTCAATCAACGAACAATAAGCATGTGTTTCTCGATACCGTACTAGTCACGCACTTCTAAATAGATGGGGTTTAAGAGATGCAAAGAACCACCATCTCTCCTCAAGTCCACAAGGACTCATAGTAACGTTTGACACTTGTCTTGTCTGTTCTTCAGTGGTGTGTGACCTGCCATCCCATACCGATTGTAGCACTAATCTTTACTCACATGAGCGCTACCTTTGTGGTAGACTCTAAAGCAAAGCTGTCAGTTAAGATGAGCATACACTGGTGTCCCTTCATCTGGTCAATTTGATCCGGTTTGACTAAAGTCCTTGCCTACGTCACTCCCAAGCTTGGATGAAGTTGTGTCCTCTAGACTGGCCTATCAACGGCTATCTGCACTGTAAGTCCTAAACAATACCACAAAGACTCAAGGTAAGGACCTAATCATGTTGGTGAAGCACAAGGAAAATAATCTATCCCTCAAGGACACACTAAACCCATCATCTATGCCAAAACTCTAATACGAGCCAAACATCTCTCTTTGCTGGGCCAAACTCTAAATGAGTTAAACTGCGTATTCGATCATCTGCTAACCATCTGATTTGTGAAACCTTGGTAGTGGGTCACACGTATGCTATCATGCTAACTTAACAATCTGACCATTGTGGTCATCCCATTTGGAGATCATACTATCATGTTCTCAGACTTTGTCCATATACATCCATTTGATGACTATCATTAACATTGTGTGATGATACTATCTGTGCAATATACATTTGACCTAAGGATGTCAAGTCAAGGCAACAATATGCAAGATAGTTGTGAAGTTTATCTTGTGCCATCACATCAGGATAATTCCAATACACCTAGCTGTCGTCGGTCCAGCTGATGTTACCATAGCTCTATCTTGTCCTCAATCTCTGACCCTACTCTGCTCCAAAACTATGACATGTAGTCTCTATACAAAGCTAAGAACATCCTCAAGTACTTGTCCTCCTATATGGTGAGGTAACTACTTAGCCCTTACTTCCACAATAACTGCTCCACTCAGCTGGCGGTAGTGCAATAGACGGATAGTGGCTGTGCATAGGGGATGACAGTTGTGCTACTCGGACATACGGTGGTAGTGCAATACTAGGATGGTGGTTGTGCATCACAAACGATAGTTGTGCTACATGGATGGTGGTTGTGCAAATGGGACAACATTTGTGCTACTCGAACGACAGCCGTACTATTTGGGTGTTGAAGCCTGATCCAAATTATGTATGTCATGAACCCATTACTATCTCTGGCATGATTATCTTTGTGTGTCTATCTCCCCAGAGGTAGCTGTTATCAACTCACCTCAGGTTATCCAACCATGAGTGTATGATCCAGAGGGTCTGGATCATAGTGGTGACACATATGATGACAAACTAGTGCTAAGCATACACTTATCTGATGGAATCATAAGAGCTGACTACCTCTCACTACAAATCAGTGAGCTAGCCCCAAGTAGAAAGAGTCAAATCCGGTGAACCATCTAAATCCGTAGTCAAAGGTAATCTAGATCATCCTTGGTGTGTTCATGACTCTGTCTATTGAAAAGTAGCCAACAATATTCTTGGGACAGACATACACTAGTGGAAGAGGGTGGGGCAATGTGAAGTGTCCATGGGACTATAGATCCACTTCGCTACTCATCCTCATCCACTGCTATCTCCTGGAAGTGGTCCATTTCAAGTTATCTGCCCAAACTCTCATCTGTGCTGTAAGTGTTCCGAGTGCTTAAGTAGATCTATTAGCATAGTTACATCCTCCATCCACAAGGATCTGTCTGAAGGTCCAAGTTCTATAATGTAGACCTCGGACTATGCCTAATGGATTTGTTTAATGCACTCGATGGTCCATGGTCATATGTCACGTAACTACATATCTCCATACTTCCTACTTGTGTCATCTCTTATAACTTTGTCTTCCAATGTACACTATGTTCTAAGGAAGAATTGATGTGGTGACATGCGAAAAATGGTCAAGTGTTGGAGTTGGTCACCAAAATTATACGTACACCAGTCACCATCTAACTCAATTTGAACTAATTAAGCATGTGGACACTCTTATGTCGTCCAAATCTATTGCACGGTCAAAGGAAAGGCTTGTTCTAAGCTTATGATGACATTTCAGTCTAAAAACATGCTGTCATTTATTAAAATCATGATCTTGTATCCATCTCCTAACTTCTCAAACAGTTAAAACTGAAAATATTCACTGCTTAGGTATGACGAAGCACGCAATCTAAAATCCTAAGAAAAGACCAAATGAAATGCCTATCAGCTTGGCCACAGACAACTCCACACACTTGGCTTAAAACAAATGTCTTCCATCTCCATCGACCAATATATGGCTTTGATACCAAACTTGTAACACCTTGATTTCGGTTCACCAAAGAACCAAATCAGAAATATTAGGATCGAGTCGAGTCATGTTTAAAGTAGTTTGTAAAGACCATGAAAAAAAAAACAAAGGGATGCAAACGCGGTTAAGGAAGGACAGAATGTGTTATATTCAATGCCCGGTTAATTCTTTACCTAGTTAATTATTTACCCATATTATTATTTACCCGGTTAAATGAAATACGGGTGTAGGGGTGTTTTCACATACCCTAGCCGTCATTTTCATTTTTATAAATTTTGAAAGAGAACGTCATTTTTCACATAAGGGTGTAGGGGCGTCTTCCTCACCTTAGCCGCCTAGTTCTCCTCTTCCTTGCTTGGGTATCTTTCCTATCTCCCTCTTCTTAATTTTCTTCCATGCATATTTTTAATAGATAGTAAGCTTGTTAATCATGGGAATTAAAGTTGTAAATCAGCAAGAAAAGAACTAAACTAAATTGAAATTGGAATCCCGTCCATGGCCGAGTAGCGCCGAGTAGCATAAAAGTTTGGCAAGATGGGCGATGATAAGAACAATTGCAAAGCAGTCCCTCACACCTCGATGACTTCTCTTGCTGCTGGGTCGAAGGGAGGGCTCGCCATGTCCCTGGTTTTCTGGTGGGTGGTGGAATTGAAGCTGTCGGGGGCGGAGTTGTAAGGGTGACGGAAGGGGCGGCGTTCTGCTGCAATTGATGATGTAATGGAAGCTTCAGAGGGGTAAACGCCGGTTGTGCTTCATCGACAGCATCATGAGTTCCATCACAGTAGTTCAGGCCGCCAGAACAATCCACTACAAACCACCTTCTCGCTGGAATTCATGGCAGCGAAGTGCAGAAGTGGGAAGAACGACCATACTCCATGCACCAAATCACAATTAATACTTAACAATTTATAAAATAATTATTATCTGATAGTGTGTGTGGTCGTGGGTGTTCTGAAAATGAAGATCTCTCCATGATGAAGATGCGTGGCTGGTTGGATCAGCCGTAGTGGCAGGCCGGTGCAAAAAAATGGACCAAAAGTGTGGGGGGGCCTGCAAAAATTGACAACAAGAACGCTGTTGCAGGCGGCTACTGCGGCGATGCCAATGGTAATCGTGGGTACGATGTAAAGACCCGGAAAAAAAAATTTTTTTAGCTGGTTAAGTATGAATTACCCAGTTAAATTGAAAAGTAATTTCTAATCGGACGATTCTAGTTAAATCAGTCGAGTAGAACACATTAATTAAGTGAACCATACCATTTAAGAGGTTGAGTGAAAAGGTTAAGTGAACCGTGTTAATTACCCAATTACCCGGTTAAAGGAATTATGATGAAAGGGTGCTTCCACAAACCCTAGCCGTCATTTATTCTTTAAAAAGGAGAAGGGGTCGTTGAACCTAGGAAATACCAATGGATGATGGGGTGTGAGAATTTAATGAAGGGGTCGTTGAACCTAGGAAATACCAATGGATGATGGGGTGTGAGAATTTAATGAAGGGGTCATTGAACCTAGGAAATACCAATGGATGATGGGGTATGAGAATTTAATGGAGGGAATGGTTGAAGTGTATATATATGCAGGAGGAGGGAGTATTTCATCCCTCATCTCCGTCCCAGGCGACCTCCCCATTACTGTGTGAGTATTTCATCCCTCATCTCCGTCCCAGGCGACCTCCCCATTACTGTATTAGGGTTCACGGATCACAGTCAGACGTAATCACAAATCAGGTACGTATAATAGGTAGAACATCGTATTTTCCTTGTTGGTAGCCTAGGTCGGCCTGAGCCCAGATTCGACCACCATGCACGAAGTGCAACCGGGGTTAATGAATTGACTCAGTCCGACACTGGGTCGTGTTATGTGTGTGAATCATGTAATGCATCGATATTGTTTTGGAGTAGTGATAGCCGCCCCATAAAAAGGCTACGGCCGGGGTGAGTGAGGCACAGCGATTCCTCCATCGCACTAGAGTGCAGTGATTGCCGCCCCATAAAAAGGCTACGGCCGGGGTGTGTGAGGCACTGGCACTGAGTGCAGTGATAGCCGCCCCATAAAAAGGCTACGGCCGGGGTGTGTGAGGCACTGGCACTAGAGTTGGCAGTGAGAGCTTCCCCACAAACGGGGCATAGCGATCACCTGAGTGCAGTGATAGCCGCTCCACAAAAAGGCTACGGCCGGGGTGTGCAAGGCATTGGCACTGGAGTGCAGTGATAGCCTCCCCATAAAAAGGCTACGGCCGGGGTGTGCGAGGCACTGGCACTAGAATTGGTAGTGAGAGCTTCCCCACAAACGGGGCATAGCAATCACCCGAGTGCAGTGATAGCTACCCCACAAAAAGGCTACGGCCGGGGTGTGCGAGGCACTGGCACTGGAGACGGTAGTGGTAGCCTCCCCATAAAAAGGCTACGGCCGGGGTGTGCGGATCACAGCGGACACCTCCTCCGCATTGTTTTGGAGTATAGCGGAATCGCTCCACCGCATATTAAAATAAACATAAGGAAATAGTGGAATGTACTTGTTTTGTTTTATCTATTATACTACTTAGTGTTGTAATCACTAATGCGGAATTGCCTCCGCAGGTGTGCAGATACAAGATTAGGTGATTGACATCCAGAGTATGGAGCAAAATAAATATGAGGACTCCTTTTCTTTTAAATTGATGAAATAAGTGTGGCTGCTGGGAAACGGTCCAAGACTGTGGGATGTTTATGTATGTTATTATTTATAAAAAATGTTTGACATAATTACTTACTTTTGAGTAACAACTAGCCAGTTAGGCCCACAATATCGTGAAAAATGGCGGGTCGTTACAGGTGGTATCAGAGCCAGGTTTCCCAAAAGCTCACATCTTATGACTCAAGTACCTTGTTGAAGAGTCTAATATTTTATTTTTCTCCAATAGGGTATGTCATTAGGGAATTAGTGGACTCCCTAATAAACCTAAGTAATCATTGAAAAAAATTAATGAACCATAACGGAATAAATTTTAGATGGCAGGCACCCGAAGGAAGTCGAGCCAAGCTGCGCAGTCAGACACAAACCTTGAGAGTGTGTTAGGCCAAATTTTGACGGCCATACAGGGACTAGCGCAGGCTTCAGAAAATACCACTTCTGTTGTTCAGAACATGGTTCAGAGGTTACCGGGATTGGTAATGGGGAATGGAGCTCCAAATTCGGCTGCGGGTCCTAGTAACGTCCCAAATGGGGATCAGGGGAGCGCCCAAGAGCGGGTAGGAATAGCTGACCCGGGCGAGCAAGGAGAACTTCCAAACCCGGTGCCACCGGTAGTCCAACAAGTGGTACTGCCAAATGGGGATGACAGTGATCGATACACTGTAGAGAAATTCCGGAAGAACGGAGCTGAGGTATTCATTGGAGGGACTGATCCAATGAAGGCAGAGAGCTGGTTGGACATTACTGAAAAAGCATTTAGAGCTCTCTCTGTGCCTCATCGCCATCAAGTGAGGTTGGCGACATGCATGCTTCAGGAGGAAGCATCCTATTGGTGGAAGTCCATGGAGAAGACTGTGTTCTATCAACGGGAGATTTCGTCCATTCCTTGGGCGGAATTTGTAACAGCTTTTAATGGACAATATTTTCCTGAGTCTGTTGTCCAGAAGAAAGCACTGGAATTTGCCACTCTAACTCAGAAGGATGATTCAGTCCGAGAGTATGCCAAAAATTTCTTGCAACTGGAGAGATTTGCATCTGGAAGTCTGGCAACTGCCCGGGCCAGAGCAGACAAATTTTTCTGGGGGTTAAAGCCAGAATTGAGGAGTAGGGTAGCTACGGCGCCAAGAGGCACTATAACCGAAGTGATTGAAGCAGCCACTACTCATGAGTTGGTGTACGACTATGTCCGTGCACAGAAACAAGGGAAGGCTACTATGCAACATAAGAACGCCAACCAGGGTAGTAGCAAAAACAGGTCTGAAGAACACCAGCAGCAGAACTATCAACGGAATGTCGATGGGAACCGCAAAAGGAAGTTTCAGGAGATTCCGTATCGACTATTGTAAAAATTGCAACAAGATGCATTCAGGGTTATGCAGGGAGCCCCGTAGGTGCTACAATTGTGGAAGGACGGGACACTTGCAAAACGAGTGTCGTCAGCCCCTGAAGCAACAACAGGAGCAACCTGAAAAGGAGAAGACACCAGCTCCTAATCGCTACCCAGCACCTGCAAAACAAGTGGACAAAGGGAAGGCGAAACTCTTTGCAGTCGAAGTCGAGGACGCTGAGAATGAGGACCACACAGTTCGAGGTAAAATCCTGATTCAAAGTGTTAGTGTGGATGTTTTATTTGACTCAGGGTGTACGCATTCGTTCCTATCATCCCGATTAGTTAAGAGTTTAGGACTCCAAACGTCTACATTACCTAAGACTTATAGGGTCACCACCGCAACGGGAGAAGGGGAGGTCACAACGTTAGGAGTGACTAACCTATCCTTGGATATACAAGGGAAACCCTACGTGTGGAATTTCATTGTCTATGGGATAATAGGATTTGATGTACTGTTGGGAATGGACTGGTTGTCTGCACACCAGGCTTTTCTCGACTGTAAAGGGAGGAGAGTATTGACTAAACCTTGTAATTGTGAGATGGGGGTCATTTTCCAAGGGGTCATGGAATGATCCATCCTCTTGTATTGTGTCGGTTAGTGAGGCAACTGAGTGGTTTGGTGAGGGTTGTAAAGCTTTTTCGGCAACTCTAGAGGAGCCTGAGTCCAAACCCAAAGAGTTGTCAATGATTCCGGTGGTAGCAGAATTTCCGGACGTATTTCCAGGTGAACTTCCAGGGTTACCTCCTAAGCGGGCAGTGGAGTTTGTCATTGACCTAGCACCGGGAGTATCACCAATTTCTAAAGCACCATACCGCATGGCTCCAGCGGAACTCAAGGAGTTAAAGAGTCAATTAGAAGAGCTGTTGCAGGCAGGCTTCATACGACCAAGTACTTCACCCTGGGGAGCCCCTGTTCTTTTTGTAAAGAAGAAGGATGGCTCACTTCGATTGTGTATTGACTATCGTCAGCTCAATCAAATGACAGTCAAGAATCGGTACCCCTTACCGAGGATTGATGATTTATTTGATCAGTTGAAAACAGCCGGAATATTCTCAAAAATAGACTTGCGGTCCGGATATCATCAACTACGGGTGAAGGAATCTGACATACAGATAACGGCTTTCCAAACTCGCTATGGACATTATGAGTTTCTGGTTATGCCTTTTGGTCTGACAAATGCACCAGCGGCCTTTATGTCACTTATGAACACAGTGTTCCACGAATACTTGGATAAGTTTATTATTGTGTTTGTGGACGACATTCTGGTCTATTCAAATAATGAGGAGGACCATGGGAAACACTTGTCCATTGCTCTTCAAGTATTGAGAGAGAATCAACTGTTCGCCAAATTATCAAAGTGTGACTTCTGGTTGAAGGAGGTGAATTTCCTCGGACATGTTGTCTCAAAGGCGGGAGTTGCAGTGGATCCGTCAAAAGTGAAAGCAGTCATTGATTGGCCACAACCTAAGTCAGTCACTGATATCAGAAGCTTCCTCGGTTTGGCGGGTTACTATAGGAAATTCATTAAAGACTTTTCCTTAGTAGCATCGCCGATGACCAAACTTACAAGGAAGGGGGTTAGGTTTGAATGGAGTAGTAAGTGTGAGGAGAGTTTCCAGTCTCTAAAGAAGAGTCTAACCACTGCACCAGTCTTGACCCTGCCTAATGGTAATGAAGGATTCGTAGTCTTCAGTGATGCGTCTCGGTTGGGTTTAGGATGCGTCCTTATGCAAGATGGTAAGGTGGTGGCTTACGCATCTCGCCAATTGAAGATTCACGAGCAAAATTATGCGACCCATGACTTGGAACTGGCAGCAGTAGTTTTTGCCCTAAAGATTTGGAGGCACTACTTGTATGGGGCCCAGTTCGAAGTTTTCACCGACCATCAAAGTTTGAAGTATATCTTCACCCAGAATGACCTTAACCTTCGACAGAGACGGTGGATAGAATACTTGAAGGACTATGATTTCCAAATTTTATACCACCCGGGAAAAGCGAACGTTGTGGCCGACGCGTTGAGTCGGAAGGGCAAGATGGACAAGGGTCAACAACTAGCTAGACTTTGGGCTATGTCAGCTGAGGTGGTAGCTATTAACCCGGTGGAACAAATGACAGGAATACTGGCGAACCTGGTTATCTCCAATGAATTGGTGGACCGAGTTAAGCTAACACAAATGGAAGATGAGAAGCTGAATGAAATGTTGGACAAAACTCCCAACATTGTAGCAGATTCCAACAGTGTAATCAGATTTAGAGGGAGGTTGTGTGTACCCAACAATGATGCATTAAAACGAGATATTCTGGAAGAAGCTCATCGTTCAAGGTTCTCAATACACCCTGGTGTTACAAAGATGTACCAGGACTTGAAACGAACCTACTGGTGGGTTGGAATGAAGAGGGATGTGGTGGATTTTGTTTCCAAGTGTCAGACGTGCCAATTGATCAAAGCCCAACATCAACTACCCGGTGGATTATTACAACCTTTAGAGATACCTACCTGGAAATGGGAGCGTGTCACATGTGATTTTATTACTAAACTCCCAAGGACTTTGAAGAGACATGACTCTATATGGGTAGTTGTGGACCGTTTGACTAAGGCAGCTCATTTTATCCCCACAAAATCAACAAGGACTGCGGAATACTTAGCAGAACTGTACATAAATAACATTGTCAGGCTGCATGGAATTCCGAAGGAGATAGTCTCTGACAGAGATCCCCTATTCACGTCACATTTTTGGGAAGTTTTCCAAAAAGCTATGGGGACCCAAATCAAGTTAAGTACAGCATATCACCCCCAAAGTGATGGTCAAAGTGAGAGGACCAATCAAACCTTGGAGGATTTGTTGAGAGCTTGCATCCTCGATTGGGGAGGAGATTGGGAGAAACACTTAGCCTTGGCTGAATTCACCTATAATAACTCTTACCAAGCCAGTATAGGAATGGCACCGTTTGAAGCCTTATACGGTAGGCCTTGTCGATCTCCATCATGCTGGTTGGAATCTACAGAGATGGTTATAGTCGGGCCAGAAATGGTGAGAGAAGCAGCTGAAAAGGTGCAACTCATCCAGCAAAGGCTTAAGGCAGCTCAGGATCGGCAGAAAAGTTATGCTGATACTCGAAGGAAGGACTTAGAATTCCAAGTTGGGGAGTTCGTCTACCTTAAGACCTCACCTAAAAAGGGAGTGATCAGATTTAGAACATCAGGGAAGTTGAAGCCAAGATTCATAGGACCATTTCCAATTTTGGATCGAATCGGAAGTTGTGCATATAGATTAGCATTACCACCAAGCCTTGATGGTGTACACAATGTCTTTCATGTGTCAATGCTAAAGAAATATGTACGAGATGAGAATCACATTATCACAAATTTTGCAGATTTAGAGCTACAATCGGATTTAACCTACGAGGAAAAACCGATTCGAATCTTGGCAAGGGAAACAAAGACACTCCATAGCAAGGAAATCCCTTTGGTAAAGGTATTATGGAGAAATCAGGGATCAGAAGAAGCGACATGGGAGACTGAACAGGAAATGGCCAGAAAATATCCTAGCCTTTTTGTAGCATAAAATCTGTGTAAATCTGATTTATGCTATGATATTTCGGGGACGAAATAATTCTAAGTTGGGGAGATTGTAAAGACCCGGAAAAAAAAATTTTAGCTGGTTAAGTATGAATTACCCAGTTAAATTGAAAAGTAATTTCTAATCGGACGATTCTAGTTAAATCAGTCGAATAGAACACATTAATTAAGTGAACCATACCATTTAAGAGGTTGAGTGAAAAGGTTAAGTGAACCGTGTTAATTACCCAATTACCCGGTTAAAGGAATTATGATGAAAGGGTGCTTCCACAAACCCTAGCCGTCATTTATTCTTTAAAAAAGGAGAAGGGGTCGTTGAACCTAGGAAATACCAATGGATGATGGGGTGTGAGAATTTAATGAAGGGGTCGTTGAACCTAGGAAATACCAATGGATGATGGGGTGTGAGAATTTAATGAAGGGGTCGTTGAACCTAGGAAATACCAATGGATGATGGGGTGTGAGAATTTAATGAAGGGGTAATTGAACCTAGGAAATACCAATGGATGATGGGGTATGAGAATTTAATGGAGGGAATGGTTGAAGTGTATATATATGCAGGAGGAGGGAGTATTTCATCCCTCATCTCCATCCCAGGCGACCTCCCCATTACTGTGTGAGTATTTCATCCCTCATCTCCGTCCCAGGCGACCTCCCCATTACTGTATTAGGGTTCACGGATCACAGTCAGACGTAATCACAAATCAGGTACGTATAATAGGTAGAACATCGTATTTTCCTTGTTGGTAGCCTAGGTCGGCCTGAGCCCAGATTCGACCACCATGCACGAAGTGCAACCGGGGTTAATGAATTGACTCAGTCTGACATCTGGGTCGTGTTATGTGTGTGAATCATGTAATGCATCGATATTGTTTTGGAGTAGTGATAGCCGCCCCATAAAAAGGCTACGGCCGGGGTGAGTGAGGCACAGCGATTCCTCCATCGCACTAGAGTGCAGTGATTACCGCCCCATAAAAAGGCTACGGCCAGGGTGTGTGAGGCACTGGCACTGAGTGTAGTGATAGCCGCCCCATAAAAAGGCTACGGCCGGGGTGTGTGAGGCACTGGCACTAGAGTTGGCAGTGAGAGCTTCCCCACAAACGGGGCATAGCGATCACCTGAGTGCAGTGATAGCCGCTCCACAAAAAGGCTACGGCCGGGGTGTGCAAGGCATTGGCACTGGAGTGCAGTGATAGCCTCCCCATAAAAAGGCTACGGCCGGGGTGTGCGAGGCACTGGCACTAGAATTGGTAGTGAGAGCTTCCCCACAAACGGGGCATAGCAATCACCCGAGTGCAGTGATAGCTACCCCACAAAAAGGCTACGGCCGGGGTGTGCGAGGCACTGGCACTGGAGACGGTAGTGGTAGCCTCCCCATAAAAAGGCTACGGCCGGGGTGTGCGGATCACAGCGGACACCTCCTCCGCATTGTTTTGGAGTATAGCGGAATCGCTCCACCGCATATTAAAATAAACATAAGGAAATAGTGGAATGTACTTGTTTTGTTTTATCTATTATACTACTTAGTGTTGTAATCACTAATGCGGAATTGCCTCCGCAGGTGTGCAGATACAAGATTAGGTGATTGACATCCAGAGTATGGAGCAAAATAAATATGAGGACTCCTTTTCTTTTAAATTGAGAAATAAGTGTGGCTGCTGGGAAACGGTCCAAGACTGTGGGATGTTTATGTATGTTATTATTTATAAAAAATGTTTGACATAATTACTTACTTTTGAGTAACAACTAGCCAGTTAGGCCCACAATATCGGGAAAAATGGCGGGTCGTTACATACGAACTGATAGCCGGCCATTAGGTGGTCATGGTCATACCGATCAGGTGCCCGGGGGTAAGGTGGAGACTCGCTTGCAGCAAGCCGAAGTGGTAGCGGCACTATGGGTGTGATGTTCTGAAATGGGGGAAATCTTTGGAGATAAAATAGAGAATGCCATGTTTTGAGTGGACGGCTCAGATTTTGCCATGTGGCTCTATTTGAGTGTTCGACAACTCATGGTCTAGTGGGACTCACCTAATACAAGATACATACGGCCGAAAAGCTCGAATCCACATTGTCTAAAGTCAAAACTGACTCGAGTCCTAAAATTTACTCTATAGGTGAGAATCAAGGCAAGAAGGGTAAATGGGTCTTGAAACCCGAAACACAATCAAGCTAGGCCCATGGGGTACAATCCAATGGTCTAAAATCCCGATGATGCATGCAATGGGATACCCTAAAAATCCCAAATGGGTACAAAACGCTGCAACGGCTTAGATCTAGGCCTAAAATCCTAGCTAACTCATAAAAATCATATGTATACCTTGTGTATAAACTAATAACTCCTTTTCTACGATAATATAACTGAAACTATCATATGCATGTCGGGCTTACTCAGCCTCCATAACAAGCTCATATGGCCATTTGGGACTCATTATCATATTCTTAAAATTGTTCTAGCTCAAGCTCATTCGAACCGACTCAAGAATTGGGTTTTGACACAAACCCTGAGATAGTGCGGAGTATAGAGGTAGTACGTAATGCAACACATTTTTGGAAGTTGTGGCACTAAACTTAACCGCTCCTTTTGCCATTCGAATACCATGTTTGGTGTAATGTAATAGCTCGATTTCGATTCACTTTAGAACCGAATAAGAAATGTTAGGATCAAGTCGAGTCATGTTTAAAATTGTGGGTCGGTAAGACTCGATTGATAAAATAGATCAAAACAACCCGCTTGATGTCATGAGAATGGAAGACTTGGTGACATATACGTCAAAACACATCAATATAAGTAAAAGTAAGAAGAAAAATAAATACGTTGAGCTCAAGTGTGTGAAGCATTTATCTATTCTTCAACCAAAGTCGACTTAAGATTTCCAATACCTATATATATAATATTAAAAATGTCTATAACATATGTTACTGGTTTTAAAAATAACTAGTATAAATTGGCAAATGGGTCTTCCATTACTCACGGAAACTTATGTAACATCAAGATTGCCTCACATTGTGTAACGACCCGCCCGAACTGGACCGGGTGTTACTTAAAAATATAGTCAATGTAAATGTAACATTCCAGAGCATGAAATTAAAATACAACAAATAAGTCTCACAACATATAATATAAATCATAACAATAAATCATGTTCTCTAAAATATAAAATAACTGTCCCACAGTCTCGGTCCGTTTCCCAAAGCCACATTTATAACACAAGAGAATAATAAGGAAGTCCAATTTTTATTATCGATTCACCATACCTAGGTTGGTCAAAGAACCACCAACCACACTTCTATTCTTCAATCCAATGTTGCTCACCTGTGGAGGCAATTCCGCATTAGTGATAAAACCACTAAGCCGCATAATTAAATAAAACAAGTCATTATAATCCCTATTATTATTTCACTCATTTTTATTATTATTATTACACAAGTCTTTAGTAATTATCTCTCAGGTCATTCTTAGATTAGTAATTTGTCTCTCAGGTCATTCTTAGATTAGTAAAGTCGTCTCCCAGCTCCTTCTGAGATTAGAAATCATCTCCCAGCTCATTCTAAGATTAGGTGGTCTCCTAATTCATTCTGAGATTACTCATGGTCTCCCAGTTCATTCTGAGATTAGAAATTGTCTCCCAGCTCATTCTGAGATTAGGTGGTCTCCCAATTCATTTTGAGATTAGTCATGGTCTCCTAGTTCATTTTGAGATTAGAAATTGTCTCCCGGCTCATTCTGAGATTAGGTGGTCTCCCAATTCATTTTGAGATTAGTCATGGTCTCCCAATTCATTCTGATATTAGAAATTGTCTCCCAGCTCATTCTGAGATTAGGTGGTCTCCCAATTCATTTTGAGATTAGTCATGGTCTCCCAGTTCATTCTAAGATTAGAAATTGTCTCCCAGCTCATTCTGAGATTAGGTGGTCTCCCAATTCATTTTGAGATTAGTCATGGTCTCCCAGTTCATTCTAAGATTAGAAATTGTCTCCCAGCTCATTCTGAGATTAGGTGGTCTCCCAATTCATTTTTGAGATTAGTCATGGTCTCCCAATTCATTCTGAAATTAAAAATAGTCTCCCAGCTCATTCTGAGATTAGTGCCGACATGGCTACCGGTTTGGGAAAATACAACATTTTATATAGTTATACTAGTTTGGGGAAATACAACATTTTATATAGTTATACCAATTTGGGAAAATACAACATTTCAAATAATTATAGGGACAATACAACATTTCAAATAATTATACGGACAATACAACATTTCAAATAATTATACGGACAATACAACATTTCAATTAATTATACGGACACACACAGTAATTTAAATGGTGCGGCCCCGTGTCGGACTGAGTTAATTCCTTGACCTTGATTGTGTTACAGTGTATGGTGGTCGAATCTGGGCTCAGGCCAACCAGGGCTACCAAAAAGGGAAAATACAACATTTAAAATAATTAAACAGACCTGGATAGTTGTGGGCTGAGGCTGACCAGCACTGCCAACAAGGGAAAGTACAACATTTCAAATGAATATACGAACCTAGATATTTCAAACTCGCAACTGCGACCAACGATCCTAATCTGAACAAAAACATAAAATTATACATAAGTATAATTTTATTCGAGTAGGAATGCACGCAACTAAATATCTAATATATATATCATTTTAAAAAATGTTAAATATTAAATTATCAACAAATCTAGTGAGATAAGTAATTATTCAAGTGACATAATTATTTAAGTTCTACTTTACATTTTAAATTAATTATCTAAATCATAATTAATACTTAACAAATAATAAAGTAATTATTAATTCACAAACAAGTATTTAATTATTATTACTAGTTTATTTTCTTTTGAGATAATAAATTGTCGTAAAATAATTAATTAGTTTAGTAACATTACCAATAACCCATTAAAATGATTATTTTAAAAGATTTATTACGAGTTCGTATTATTTTTTAACTTGAGTCAGTATCGACTCAACCCATATTTACAAAACTGCCACCCTTCTTCTTCTTCTTCTCGTCGCCATTCTTCTCTTCTCCAAAAAGAGGTTCATCCTTCTCCTCCAACCCTTATCTTGGCATACAATTGAACCACAATTTAAACATCCGAACAAAGCATCAGCAACAAGATAAAATCAGCAAGCGAGGAAGCCTCAAGTGTGTGTTTTACAGCAGTTAACCAAGACAACCATGTGCCGCACCATGGCGCCCAACTCCTGGCCTATTCTTCTTCTCCCAGCCTCAAGACCCCTCCTTTCTTGTACCTTGCTCCAATTCAGATGTTCCACGACCTCAGGCTTGCCTAAAAACAGTAAGGATCAGCCACCTTTGGACATTGCATTGAGTATGGTCGTTCTCCCCACTTCTGCACGTCGCTGCCATGAATTGTTGTGAGAAGGTGGTCTGCAGTGGATTGTTCTGGCGGCCTGAACTACTGTTGTGGAACCCATGATGCTGTCGATGAAGCACAACCGGTGTTTACCCCTCTGAAGCTTCCATTACAGCAACAATTGCAGCAGAACGTCGCCACTTCCGTCACCCTTGCAACTCCGCCCCTCACAACTGCAATTCTGCCACCCACAAGAAAACTAGGGACGTGGCGAGCCCTCCCCTTCGACCCAACAGCAAGAGAGGTCGTCGGGGTGTGAGGGACTGCCTTGCAATTGTTCTTACGGTCACCCATCTTGCCAATGTTTTAGGCTACTCGGCCATGTACAGGATTCCAATTTTAGTTCAGTTTAGTTCTTTTCTTGTTGATTTACAACTTTAATTCCCTTGATTAACAAGCTTACTATCAATTAAAAATATGCATGCAAGAAAATTAAGAAGAGGGAGATAGGAAAGATACCCAAGCAAGGAAGAAACACCGGCAAGGAAGAGGAGAACTAGGCGGCTAAGGTTAGGAAGATGCCCCTACACCCGTATGTGAAAAATGATGTCCACTTTCAAAATTTATAAAAATGAAAATGATGGCTAGGGATGTGAAAACACCCCTACACCCGTATTTCATTTAACCGGGTTAATAATAAAATGGATAAATAATTAATTGGGTAAAGAATTAACCGGGTAATGAATTTAACATGTTCGGTCCTTCCCGAATCGCGTTCACGTCTCTTTTTTTTGTTTTTTCAGTCTTTACACACTAGGCCGTAAGCAAACGTACTTAAGCAAGTGCCAGTTCGCATGCCCAAGTAATGTTCATATTCATACATACAATGCTTACGCCTTCACATCCTCCATATTACACCCGCCATAGTACTCGATTGGTGATACACCGGACTACCTCAGGGTTTGAAGGAGTACTAGTGAAGATGATACATATGTCCGTACCACTCATTCTCTTAGTTGTGAAAACCATTAAAATGTACGTATTTATATAATAGGCTTATGAAGATTCTTGTATAATATATTTCTGGTGGTTTAGTTCGAAAACTAATAAGGGATCTCATCCTTGTAGTTTTATTAAACATGTGTTTAAACATGGGTAAATGACCTAACATTGCACGGTTCTGATAAAACACTGCCGATGTCGTAAAATGTCTAAAACATGATTGAACTTTATACGCAGAGAATCAAGTATAGAGGGAGAGTCCTACGGACATGTGGTCCAAATTCCATGCACATAGAGACATCTACGGCGAGCTCGGACTCCGTAACCTACATAGATACCCACTACTAAGTAAAATACTCCTTCCATATATGATGCATGCTCATGGGGTGCTCTTATATAATCAATACATCTTAATAAAGAAAATAGTGCTAACAAGCCTACAACTAAACACCTGGCAAGCAAAGCAAGACATAATAATAATAAATAATAAATAAATAAATGCACACATAGATAATTAGGTAAATAATAAGTACATGAACATTAATAATATCCAATCAGAAAATAATAATATAATTATACTATATATATACACGACTAAATACGAGTAAATATCATATACACTCGTGTTAGTAAACATATAAATAATTAAATAAACAACTAAATAATTAATTAAACAAATCATAAACAAATAAATAAATAAATGACTAATATTAATTAATAATGAAGAATAATAATATAAATATAAAATATACGAGTGTACGACTAAATACGCATAAATAATAACACAAGTAATAAAATAATTAATAATCAATCAATTAATTAAATAAAATAAGATAAACATGAACAAAAATAATATCTACGAATAAATACGTTATGAGTAACAATAATTAGTCACGTAATCACTCATCAGAGTCAACAAATGTATAAATAACAAGAAATGAATAACCATTAATAAATAAATAAATTAAATAATTAATAAGTAAAGAAAAGTACTCATCACATTAAAACATGCTAAACAACGTAAATGTTCATCTAAACTAATCTACGTGTTATCGAATTACCAAAAACAGTTGAAAAACAGCCGAAAATGGGCTGATCCAGACCGAACCAAGCTGAACCAGACCGAGTTGGGCCAAGTCAACTTGGTCTAGGTTAAATAAACTATGGGTTGGGTTGGCTGGGCTGGTCTGGACTGATGGACATGAACACGTGGTTGGACTGGCGGAGTTGACACCACTAGGCGGAGGCGAACGTGGGCATGCAGATGCGAAAGAGGGCAAGCAGACGCAAACGCGGGAAGTGGACAGCGGCACAACTGGTGTCGGCTGTCAGTCAGGATCAACGGCCCATGTGACGAGGAGCATGTTTGTGGTGGTCGGTGGAGTCCGGCGACTGGCTGGCCAAAAAATGGTCGGGAAAGGGGCGGGATTGCCACAGGTGAGGTAGCATTGCTGGCAGCGATCGCAGCCACAACGGTGGACGTGGATGGTTTCAAAATGGAAATCTCAGCAAGATCAAGCTGTGTGGGTGGTCGGATTGGCTTGTGGTGGCTTGCCCATGCTAGAAAATGGCCCAAATAGTGATGGAAGCAGCGTATATTGGCTCTAAAAACTCCCTCACCAGTGGCGCTAGTGGTCGTGAGTGGTATGAATGGAAAGCCAAAACTAACTCGAGCATACTATCATTATGCATGTCGGGAATACTCAACCTCTACAACATACTCATATGGCCATCCGGGCCTCACACACACACATATTCTTAAAATTGCTTTGGCTCGAGCTCACTCAAACTGACTCGAGATATGCCCAAACTGGGCCCTGACCCTAAACAAGGTTTTACAGCTATTATCTGGCAAACCGACAGTCGGACATTGCCGATCGTCAGCACCCAGCACCTCCGCGTTGACTCCAACTATTGATCATGACTAGGAGTGGACCCCAATAGTGCAGCTGTCGGCGCTTTTCGAAGACAAGCACCGACGCACCTCCAACACGTTGGCCCTTCTTCGTGCCCGCCTGCCAGCGTTCAAGTCTGTCTGAACATGCCCGAGTTCGCCAGTCTGAGCCCTTGTCCGTGTCTATCAATCTAGTTTATGTCTGCCCAGTCAACCCAACCCATTTTCCAGTGAAACCAAACCGAGTTGGTTCAGCCCATTCGACTAGACCTGGTTCAGCTGAGTTCAGTTCGAGTAAGCTCGTTTTTAGCCATTTTTGGCTGCTTTTTGCTATAGTAGTTTAGATGCACATTCACCTTATTTATCATATTTTTCTGTTATGAGTATTATTTATTTATTTATTATTGTTTTTAAATTTTTATTCATATGTTTATTGCATATGATGGATGTTTACATGACTATTTGCTATTATTAATATTATATTTACTCATGAATACTAGTCTTATTATGTTTACTAAATTGGTTCGTCATGTGTATGTTATTATTTATTCGTATTTAATTACGTATTCTGTATTCTGCTTTAGTTAACTATGATATTTGTAACATCCCGATTTCGGTTCACCTAAGAACTGAATCCGAAATATTACGATTGAGTCAAGTCATGTTCAAAGTTGCCGGTCCGTATGACTCGATCGATAAAATAAATTGAAACAATCTTCTTGGTGTCATGAGAATAAAAGACATTGTTAAATGCAAGTCAAAACACATCAAAATTGATCTGTCTATATTACTCATTAATCATGAATAATAATTGTAGACACACATAAAATATAAGCAAAAGTAAGAAAGTAAATAATTGCATTGAGCTCAAGTGTGTGTAGCATTTATTTGTCCTCCTACCAAAGTTGACTCATGATTTGCAAGATCTACATATGTTATGTAAAAAATGTCAGTAACGAGTGTTAGTAGTTCAAAAAATAACTAGTACAAACTGGAAAATTAGTATTCTATTACCCATTGAAATTTATAAAACTTCAGAATTGCCTCACATTGGCCACACTTGCACAACTAATATTCATATTCATATGTATAACACTTATGCCCTCACATCCTCCATATTACACCTGCCACTGTACTCGAGTGCAAAAGGAACGGTTAAGTTAGTGCCACAAATTTGGGAAATATGTTGCGTTATATAGTACCCTCGTACACCACACTACCTCAAAGCTTGAAGGAGTACTAGTACGGTGTAGACATATCTCAATACGGTTCACTCTCTTATTTGTCAAATTCGTAAAAATGTATGTACTTATATTGTAGGTTTCGGGAAGAGGCTTATATCATATAATTTTAGAATATTAGTTCAAAAATGCAAAAGGGATCTCATCCTTTCAGTTTTATTAAACTCGACAATCAAGGGGTCAAGCAGAGATCAAGGAAAGGGAGAGCCTTACGGACTAGTGGTCCAAGCTCTAAGTGTGTTTGTACATCTACAGCGAGCTCAGATTCCGAAACCTACATTGGAACCCAGTGCTAAGTAAAATATTGACAACTCAATTGGATGCATGTTTGTGGTGTTTGCTCACATCATCAATACATCCTAACAAAAAATATTGTAAAATAACCTTAAAACTAAACATATAGAACGAAAATTGAGACATTACAAAGGAAATAAATAAATGCACTCATGAATAAATTGATAAGTAATAAAGACATGACAATAATAATAGGTTAATCATAAAATAATAATATGATCATACTATATAAATGTATAGTTAAACACCTGTAAATATCATATATACTGGTGTTAGTAAACATATAAATAATTACATAATTACATAATTAAATATTTAATACTCATTAATCAGGAATAATAATTGTAAAACCCCATTCTTAGGTTAAGGTTTTACCCGATTTGAGTTTTGCTGTGTTCGGGTCAATATCAAGTCAGTTCAAGTAAGTTCGTGTAAGAAAAAAATTTAAAATATAAGTGTGAAGCCTAGATGGCCATATGAGCTTGTTATGGAGGTTTAATATGTTCAACATACATATGATAGTTTCAGATATGATAGAGTAGAGCATGAGTTATCATTGTATACACATGGTATAAATATGATTTTTATCATTTAATCAGCATTTTGAGCCTAGACATAGGTTGTTGCGGCATTTAATATTAGTTTGGGATTTTTCAGTTATTTTATTTACATGCAAGATATGAATTTCGGATCATGTTTGCGCCCCTCTCAGCCCAGCTTGATTGAGTTTAGGGTTCGAGGCCTATTTCCTATCTATAGAGTACCTTTTAGGACTATAATCATTTTCGACTATGGATGGTCTCGATCCAAGTTTCCCATCAATAGGAATAGTGCATATACCCATATGTGGGCCCCACTACGCCACAGTTCAGATCATGCCACATGGCAAAATCTGATCCGTCCACGTCAATCCTAATTTTGTCCCATTTATATTTCAAATATTTCCATTGATTTTCAGATTTCCACCATTATTGCCGCCACCACTTTGGCTCGCCGCTGGAGAGACCCTGGCCATCCTTTGGCTACTAGACCAGTACAGCCGTGACCATCTCCCGGTCATCACCATTGGCGCTGCCGCATTCTCCATCCTCAATCGAGTTTTTATCACTGTTGATCACAGCCGCCACCACCCTTTTTGGCCATTTTTCGGTGTCGGAGGGCCACCTTTGGCCGATCTAACCACCCATACATCTTCATCTTCCCAAGATCTCCATATTGAGACCACCGATGACCACCGCAATGCTCCGATTGCCGCTGGCGACATTGCTACACCCGACAGCATAACCTCCTATTTCCGGATATTTTCCAGCTAGTCAATGATCGGAATCAGTCGAACACCACCACCATCATGTTCCTCGTCCTCCCTTCGATCGATCCTAACCGGCGGCAACCCCAGCCGAACAGCCATCAATGCTTTTCGACGACTGGCACTGCCATCCTACAGTTGGTCCATTTGCCCGTGTTCGAATTCATTTGCGCGTGTTGCGTCCTCATGCCTGTGTTTGAGTCCACCTACTCGTGCTCGGGTCCACCAGTCCTAGCCTGTGTCCATGTCCATCAGTCCAAACCATCCCAACAGACCCACTCGAGTAGTATATTTAACCCAGACGAAGTTGACTCGGCCCAACTCGCTCTGGTACAACTTGGTTCAGTCTGGTTCATCCTGTTCTCATTCGTTCTTGCACCAATTTTGGTAGTTCGAGAACCTCTATATTTATTTAGATGCATATTCACATGATATAGCAAGTTTAGATGTCATGATTATTTATTTATTTATTATTATTATTATTATTATTCACTTCTGGTTATTCGTGCATTTATTGATTATAATGTATGTTTATATGATTACCTATTGTTATTAATAATATATTTACTTATTAACATTTTTCTTATTTATATTGACTAAATTATATATATATTTATTTATTTGTTTATCTATTTGTTTGTTCGCATGCATGTTATTATTTATTTGTATTTAATTATGTATTCTTGTATTTTATAACGATGATATTATTATTATTTATTATTAATCACTATTAACTATTTATGCATTTATTTATTTAATTATTAAATTGTTTATATGTTTTATATATTATATTTACTCGTGTTTACTTAGGTATTAATATAGTATAATTACATTATTATTTTATGATTAGAGTATTATTTATATTTATGTCTTTACTATTTATCTAAATATACATGAGTGGATTTCTTGTTTATTTGTAAATTATTTATTATTATTATGTCTCGATTTCCATGCAACATGTTTAGTTATAGGTTTCTTAGTATTGTTTTCTTTCTTAGGATGTATTGATGATATAAGTACACGCCACAAACATGCATCATATAGAGATGCTATTATTTTACTTAACAATGGGTTTCGATGTAAGTTATGAAGTTCGAGCTTGCTGTATATGAGTCGATGCGCTTGGAGCTTGGACGATAGGTCCATAGGACTCTGTAAAGACTGTGAAAAGAAAAAAAGGACGTGAACGTGGTTCGGGAAGGACCAAACGTGTTATATCCAATACTCGGTTAATTATTATATTTTATTATTTACCCATTTACCCAGTTGAATGAAATACGGGTGTTTTTAC
This sequence comes from Piper betle, assembly GCA_033002965.1. Taxonomy (NCBI): domain Eukaryota; kingdom Viridiplantae; phylum Streptophyta; class Magnoliopsida; order Piperales; family Piperaceae; genus Piper; species Piper betle. The sequence continues at coordinate 12,174 of JAURVB010012519.1, read as the reverse complement.
ATACCCTAGCCATCATTTCATTTTATTTTATGAAGGACGTCCTCCACCCTAGCCTTCATGCACATTTTCTTCTCATCTTCCTTACCGGCGTGTCTTCTTCCCTGCTTAGGTATTCTTCCTATCTCCCTCTTCTTAATTTTCTTGCATGCATATTTTAATTTGATAATAAGCTTTATAATCATGAGGATTAACGTTTAAAATCAACAAGAAAGAAACTAAACATGACTGTTGGCTGACGAGTCCCCTGTTTTGGTGAGATGGGTAAGGACAAGCAAAGTTTCACCGGGAATCGGTGGCGACAGGCAATCTGACGTCGGAAGATGATCCTACTCTTTTGTCCATCAGTGTAGGGCCAATCTCACGTGTGTGGATGCCGGCCTGGGGTGGTAAATGGCCAAAAATAGAGGATGGCGGCAAAAACAGAGGCGACGATGGTGGGTGATGAAATCCGGCCGTCCTAGGTAGCAACAGGCTCCAATCTAGCCGGGGAAAGTTGATAGGGGGTTGAGGGTGTCTAGGCGACCACCCAATTGAGGTGGGGACGCTCACCGGCTGTGGACTTGGCTATGCGGGCGCGCCGCTAGGCAGGCGATGCAGGCATCACTGTAGCTTGAAGGCGGCTGGAGTTGGCCAGGGTGACACCGCAATGGATTGGCAAGGCTAGGCGGCGACGATTGACAGCGGCCGGAGATGATCGCCAGTGGCAGCGGCTGGAGGGCGGCTCCTGTTGGGAATAGGGGATGGCGCCGGGAAGGAAGAAGAAGAAGAAAATTACCTTGGGTGGCAAACTTGTAAATAATGCTTAACTCGACATAGCTGGAGTTAAATAATAATACCAACTCGTAAATAACGCTTGACTCGATACCAACTCGAGCTAAAAATAATACGAACACGTAATGAATCTTTAAAATTAATTATTTTAATGGGTTATTAAACTATAGTTGGGTAGTAATCACTATCGTCGAACCTAAATAAAATAATGAAAATAAATAAAGTTCAAAACTTTATTGAGTCGAATAATTTAAAATAATTGTATTAATAATATTTTTGAATAACACAAATTATTTTAAAAATTTAATTGAACAACTTAATTAATTAAATTGCAATAAATGATAGTAGCGATTAAAAATTATAACCGTAAAGTAAATCATCAAGATCAGGGTTAAGTAATTATTACCACAAAGGAAAATTAAATACTTGTTTATTAGTAATAATTATTTTATCAACTGTTAAGTATTAATTATGATTTAGATAATTAATTTAAATGGTAAAGTAGGACTAAAATGATTATATCACATGAATAATTAATTATCTCATTAGATTTGTTGAGAATTTAATATTTAATATTTTTGAATTGTTACATGATATGTTGTCAAAATTTTAATAATGATATATATATATTAGACATTTAGTTGCATGCATTTCTACTCGAACAAAATTCTACTTATGTATAACCTTATATTCTCATTTAGATTAGGATCATTTGTCGCAGTTACGAATACGAAATATCCAAGTCCATATAATCATTTGAAATGTTGTACTTTCCTTTGTTGGCCGCCCTAGTCGGCTTGAGCCCAGATTCAACCACCACGCACTGTAATGCAATCGGGGTCAAGGAATTGACTCAGTCCGACATGGGGCCGCACTTTTGAAATTACTATGCGTGTCCATATAATTATTGAAATGTTGTACTGTCCGTATAATTATTTGAAATATTGTATTGTTCGTATAATTATTTGAAATGTTGTATTTTCCCAAACTGGTATAATTATAAAAAATACTGTATTTCCCAAACTGGTATAACTATATGAAATGTTGTATTTTCCCAAACCGGTAGCCTTGTCAGCACTAATCTCAGAATGAGCTGGGAGACAATTTCTTATCTCAAAATGAACTAGGAGACCATGACTAATCTCAAAATGAATTGGGAGACTACCTAATCTCAGAATGAGCTGGGAGACAATTTATAATCTCATAATGAACTGGGAGACCATGACTAATCTCAAAATGAATTAGGAGACCACCTAATCTCAGAATGAGCTGGGAGACAATTTCTAATCTCATAATGAACTGGGAGACCATGACTAATCTCAAAATGAATTGGGAGACCACCTAATCTCAGAATGAACTAGGAGACAATTTCCAATCTCAGAATGAACTAGGAGACCATGACTAATCTCAAAATGAATTGGAAGACCACCTAATCTCAGAATGAGCTGGGAGACTATTTCTAATCTCAGAATGAACTGGGAGACCATGACTAATCTCAAAATAAATTGGGAGACCACCTAATCTCAGAATGAGCTGGGAGACGATTTCTAATGTCAGAATGAGCTAGTAGATGACTTTTACTAATCTTAGAATGACCTGAGAGATAATTACTAAAGACTTGTGTAATAATAATAATAATAAAAATGAGTGAAATGATAATAGGGATTATATTGACTCGTTTCATTTAATTATGCGGCTTAGTGGTTTTATCACTAACGCAGAATTGCCTATGCGGGTAAGCAACATTGGACTGAAGAATAGAAGTGTGGTTGGTGGTTCTTTTACCAACCTAGGTATTGTGAATCAATAATAAAAAATTGGACTTCCTTATTATTCCCTTGTGTTATAAATGTGGCTATGGGAAACTGTCCGAGACTGTGGGAGAGTTATTTTATATTTTAGAGAACATGATTTATGGTTATGATTTATATTATATGTTGCGAGACTTATTTGCTGTATTTCAATTCATGTTCTGGAATGTTACATTTACATTACCTATATTTTTAAGTAGCACTCGGTCCAGTCAGGTGGGTCGTTACAGACTCTCCCTCAATGGTTGACTCCTTGCATGTTGACTTTAACCATGTTTTAGACGTAGGATGTCATTAGTGGCATTTTATTGGATCCCTCTGATGTGGAGCCATTTAACTATATTTTTACACATGTTTAATAAAACTACAAGGTTGAGATCCCTCGTTGGTTTTCCAATTTAATCTCTAGAAAGATACAAGTCTCTTCCCTAAACCTATAATATAAATAGGCACATTTTTACGAATTTCACAAATAAGAGAGTGAGCGGTATGGAGATAAGTGTGAATCGCACTAGTACTCCTTGAAACCCTAAGGTAATGTGGTTTATGAGGATACTATGTAATGCAACACATTTCTAGAATTTGTGGCACTAACTTAACCAATAATTTTGCCACTCGAGTACCGTGGTGGGTGTAATATTGAGGATGTGAGGGCATAAGTGTTGTATGTAAAAATACGACTATTAGCCGTGCATGCGATCCCACATTTGTTTCAGTTTGTTTGCTTACTGCATAATTTGAGTTATATCTAAAGTTTCATAAGTTTCTATGGGTAATGGAATACCCTTTTGCTAGTTTGTATTAGTTATTTTTCAGACCAATGACATTCGTTACTGTCGTTTTTCGTATAATATATGTTGGTCATGTATATCCTGAGTTGACTTTGGTGGGAGGATAGATAAATACTACACACACTTGAGTTCAGCACAATTATTTACTTTCTTACTTTTATTTATATTTGATGTGTTTTGATGTATATTTAAAAATGTCTTCCATTCTCGTGACACCAAGTGGGTTGTTACGTTCGAGTCGACTCATACGGGCTGTTACTTGGAGTACAAATGAGAGTTTGGGGCAGATGACTTGGATGGACCGCTTCCAGGAGATAACAATGGATGAGGATGAGTAGCAAGGTGGATCACTTCACCACCTCCCCTCTTCCACTAGTGTACATCTTTCCAAAGAGCATTATTGTTTACTCTTCTCCAGATAGAGGTATGAACACATCAAGAATGAGCGAGATTACCTTTGGCCGCAGATTTAGATAGTTGACCGGATATCACCCAATCTGCAAGGGCTAGATCAATGATGGCTATTGAGAACTAGTTAGTGCTTGTATGAGCAATCACTCCAAATACCATAAGATAAGTGTAGGCTTAGCATTGGTTTGTCATTGTATGGGTCGCCACCATGATCCAGACCCCTCTCGATCAGACAAGAATGGTTGCTTAACCTGAGCCAAGTTAATAGCAGCTATCTCTGGGAGTTAGAGACTTGGAAATAAACATGCCAGAGAGAGTAATAGGTTCACGATGTACAAGATTAGGATTAGAGTTCAGCACCTAGATAGCACAACTACTGTCTGAAATCGTCGTCCAACTTGCACAACCACCAACTGAGTTGCCAAACCTCCAATCATGATGCACTACCACCGACCAAATAGCACTTCCGTCATCCATGTTACCCAACTAATGACCGTGGTGCACTAGCACCATCCATGATGCACTACCATCGACCGTGATGCACTACCACAGACCGAGTGGAGCAGTTATTGTGGAAGTAAGGGCCAAGTAGTTACCTCACCCTAGAGAAGGACAACTACTTGAGGATGTTCTTAGCATTGCATAGAGACCACATGTCATGGTTTTAGAGAAGAGTAGGGGCTGAGATTGAGAACAAGATATAGCTAACGTAACATCATCTAGCCAGAGGAAAGCTAGGTACAATAGAGTTATTTGGATGTGATGGCATATGATTGACTTCACCAGTCATCTTGCATACCATCGTCTTGACTTGACATCCTTGGGTTAGATGCGTATTACAAGATAGTGTTAGTAACAGTTTCATAGGGATCACCAGAAAGTGTTAGTGAGCCTTTTAGAAATATATATGGACATAGTATGAGAACATGATAGTATGATATCTACATAGGATGACCATAGTGGCATATTGTTCAGTAAGCATAATAGCATACATGTGACCCACAACTAGGGTTCCACGATCAGCTGGTTAGCAAATGATTAGATATGCTGTTTAACTCATTTAGAGTTTGGCCTAGCCAGAGAGAGATATTTGACTCGTATTAGAATTTTGGCTTAGATGATGGGTTTAGTGAGGGATTGTTCATTAGGGAGAGAGTGTTTTCCTTGTGCTTCGTCAGCACAATTAAGTCCTTACCTTGAGACATAGGATTTAGCCTTTACCCAGAATATAGGAGTTACCTTTGTGGTAATGTATAGGACTTACAGTGTAGGTAGCCGATGACAATCCAATTTGGAGGAGACAACTACACCAAATCTTGGGACCGACATAGACAAAGACTTCAGCCGGACCAAATCATGTTGACCAAATAAAGGGACACTAGTGTATGCTCATTTTGACTTATAGCTTTGATTAAGAGTCTACCAGCGGTAGTAGTCATGTGAGTCAAAATTACTGCTACAAATCTGTACAGGGTGGTAGGTCACACACCACTGAAGAGTGGACTAGACACGTGTCAAACTTCATTATGAGTCCCCGCAGATTCAAGGAAAGATAGTGGTTCTTTGGGTCATTTGAACCCTACCTGTTTTAGAAGTGTGTGACTAGTACAGTATCATGAAATGCATGCCTACTATTAGCTGATTGAATTAGAACTATTTAGGAGTCATTGATTGGCTGTTCCATAGGCTTTCCACCTATGGTAGAGCCTAATCATGATGATCTTCGAGACTTGTCCATGGACCTACCAAATGTTTGAGCTACTCAATATTGTTTATAGAGTTTTTCCATTACCCTTATGACTTAGATGGAGACCCTCATTACATACCTAGTAGGATTTTCTCAGCTTGGTCCAACACCCCCAATGTTAGACTATGTGAGGATGAGTCACTTTATAGTTACAGTCGTAGAGTAGAGTGGCCAGTTTTTCAGGAGAGATCCATTCACTTATCATGTACCCATATATGTCAGACATACTCAAGCCTTTGCTTGAGTATTTTTACACATACTCTTCCAAATATATCAGTCCTACTATCTATTTTTCAAATGGTTCAGATGAGCAAACATTAACCAGTGCACATGCTATAGACCAGATGAAGATCCTATAGTTCCACGCAGAGTATGTTTTAATACTCCCTGAGACATGTTGTACATGTACCGGTGTTCTTGCCTCCATTCCGTCACAAATAAACCTATTCAGCAGTAGTTAGTGGTCATATAGATGGTTAGAAGAGCCATTACACACAATAGAGCTATTGTAACGACCCGACTGAACTGGACAGGGTGTTACCTAAAAATATAATTGATGTAATGATAATATTCCAGAACATGAATTGAAAAATAGCAAATAAGTCTGGCAATATATAATATAAATCATAACAATAAATAATGTTCTCTAAAATATCAAATAACTATCTCACAGTCTCGGACCACTTCCCATAGGTACATTTATAACATAAGAGAATCATAAGGAAGTCCAATTTGTATTATCAATTCATCAACCCAAATAGGCCATCCTGATCTTGTGATGGAGGCCTTCTTAAAAACACTCTATCCTTCTTTCTTCGGTGGACACCAAGTCTGGTGCAAATCTCTCTAGAGCTCTAAACCTAGTCTCGTATTGTACCACCGTCATGGGTCCCTGCCTCAGCGTCTGGAATTCTTGTCCCTTTCTCTTCCTGATGTTTGGCAGGAAATACTTTCCATCGAATTCCGCCCTAAATTCCTCCCATGTGATGTCCTGGGGCTGAAGATGGGCAAATATAGAATTCTGGACTGAACTCCACCATGTCCTGGCTTCGTCCTGGAATGCTCCTGTGATGATGCACACTCGGTGCTCCATCGGGCATGCCATAGTGTCAAACAACACCTATGGCTGATGATGCACACTCGGTGCTCCACTTCCACCTGCAGTCTGCCCGCTACCTATTGCTGCGGTTCCACTGATGTCCGGTCTCATCCTCGCCTGAAGGGGGGCAAATAGAGGAGCTGTTGTTGGAGTAGTCCTTTGCTGCAGCGGTGGAGGAGGAGGCGGCGGCACAGGGTCTGTGGAAACTGCTGGCTCTCCCGGTGCCTCTTCACCCACTGCTGGTCTCTTCTCAGTTCTGGCCACAGAAAGGGCTATCTGTCTGAGCTCTCTCCTGAATTCCTCTTGGTCTTACTGCATTTGTCTCCTAAATTCTTCTTGGCTTTGCAGCATTTGTATCTGAGCTTCCGCCAACCTTGTGATCGTTGCGTCTCTCTCCTGTCGACTACTTCTGGTGCAGTAACTGTCACGACCACTGTCTCGGTCCAGGCGACTATCTCGGTCACGGCGACTGTCTCGATGATGGCTCTCACCACGTCGGCTAGCTGAAACTGGCACACTGACCTCTACTGGTGGCATGGCAGTCCTAGGTTGACTGGAGGCGGCGTCACTGTGAACAGGGCTAGGACTGTCCTGTCTGGCTACTGGAGGCGAAGGGGTCCTAATCTGTGTCCGGTGGGTCTGTGTCACCATCCTGCTACAAACTCCTGATCTGATCTGTTCACCATGTCACACCATCGACTCGTAAGAAAATCTGTAATCAAAAACATTAAAACAGAAAAATACCTGTCGGAACAGCTTGGAGCAGCTTCGGCACACATGTAACCTGTAACGCATCTACCATCTTAATCAACCAAGGGTTAGCTCCGATACCACTATTGGTATTAGAGAACATATGCCAAGAGTTAGCTCTCAGAGAACATATGCCAAGAGTTGGCTCTGATACCACTGTTGTAACACCCTGTTTCGGCTCACCCGTGAACCGACCCGGAAATGTCACCGGCGACCGAACCGTTCGCTAATCTACTAGATTCGGTTAAGCCGACCAGGATCTACTCTCGGCATTTCAAGATGGAGATGCAAATGTGAAATGCATGAATGGGAATAATTGGGTTCTAACGTAGTCCTACATGCATGCCATGACGTGCAAGCAAAGACAAGACAAAAAAATAATAAATGAGAAACCAAAAGAAAATATATACTATTTTATAAAAATACGGTAACACATAATAATCTACCATGACATACAATCATTATCTCATTCATTTTTACCTGAGCCGAGTCTGAACTCCAAGGCTCCCTACTCATTCATATTTATCAGTTCATTTCATAACAAGTAATTCCCTCAAGCAAACACATCAAAATTATCATTCACGTAGCAATAACACACCATCATTATACGTTACACGCGGCAGGTACATGTATGCGCGGTTCCATGCTGCTCCTCCGCAGTCCCGACAGCTTTCATCGTTCGCATTCCTCACCTACATATATATATAGAAAAACCATCAGTAACGAGTGTTACCGGCCCAGAAAATAACTAATATCAATCTGGCACATGAGAGCAAACTCTCCTGTTGAATGAAAACCATATACTTCCTCAAGAACTCTCATTAGGGTACATACGGGAGCCGTCGCCCTCGGGTCGACATCGTCCCCCTATCATTCACATTCTCATGCCTCGGCCATTTATCTATTGCTTCTCGCGTCAAATCTCATTCCTTTCCACCCTCTGCACCTTCCATATTACTCCTGGCCTTGAGCACGAAGGCCGAGTACTCTCAGGCCGTCGCCTTCAGTACCCTTTGAAACCACAAGTCTAGACATGCACTGCAATGCAGTACTCGTGAACCTCAACACTTCTTCGGGTTTGAGGAACTCAAAGGTGGAGTTGTCAGGATCCCTCGGGAATGAAACGGCCCACACACCATTCCAGAGCTCACTATCGACACACACGTGCCCGCTCGCGTAGTACCGTAGTCAGATTTCCCTCCTTCAATCTCTCACAAAAACACGAAAACTATACATATATATAGGTCTGGGTTGGGATTTATACAATAGGCCCGAAGGCAACGTGAGATGGATCTGATGTTCGAAAACAAACTCAAGGGATCTCATCCTCGAGGGTTATTAATCCGGAAAATCGTTGGCTAAATGGCCCGAGTTAAGTGAGATTCGATAAAACGCCACTTAACTCGTCCTGCACATAATAAATCAAATATACAAGAGAGTAGCGTAAATCAGAGAACGAGTCCTAAACGGACCTGGTAGAAGCTCCAAACGGGTCCACGCGCCTAGGCGGCGAGCTCCTACACCGTACCTACACAATCAAACTAAAAACTAACGCCCGCATGACGAATCACACATCCTATAGCATGCACACACAATCAACACAATCACGCACCAATCAACACACATCAACCTATATCAATTCTAGCAAGTCTACTTAGGTTAGTTTGCATTAGATCATGATCATTACCTAATAACCCTAATTAGTTTCATAACTTCTATTTTTAACACCACACAATTCGACAAATTTCATATTTTATTCTAAATAAAATCAACATTAATATAAGTAATTACAATGCACAATTCATCAATCATATCATGCAAATTCTAATAATCAATACTTTCAATTAATTAAGTTAAAATAAATTGTACCTCGTGTCGTTGAAAATCGGCGACGGCTAGGGTTTCCGTTTCGCGGCTCGAAACTCGAATTTGGCACCTAGCGGCGTCTGAAGTCCGATCAGATTGGACTGGGTGCGTTCGGCGGATGATCCTGCGAATTTCCCACGAATCCAATTTTCCGGCGGTTCCGGCGGCTTTCCAGCGAGTGTCGGCGGTTTTCCGGCGGATTCCGACGGTTTTCCGGCGATGATTCGGGACGGGGCAATCAGGGGTCTATCGGCACCAGTTCGACGAGCTCGGTCCAATGGTGGTGTCAAACAGGGTAGCCGAGGCGGTGATGGCCGTCGACAGCGGCATCGAAAATGAGCGACGGCGGCGGTGTGCTCCGATCGGGGCTCCGGCCGGCCTCGACGGCGCTCGGGATGGTGGGGGAAATGTCGGCAACGGCGAGAGGGTGGTCGTCAGGGTCACAGCGGCGGTGGTGCGGCCCGGACGGCGACGGAATCCGGATTGGAGTGGCGATGGCCGAGGCGGTTTCGTGGGGCGATTCCGGCGTCGGCGACTGCACGGTGGGGTGGGTCGTGGCGGCACGGCGACTGCACGGCGGGGTGGGGCTACGTTGATCGGTGGCAGCGCGGCGTCGACAGCGGCGGTGGCGGCGACAACAGCGGCGTGGCTAGGGTTTGGACGGGGAAGATGTCAGGAGGAAGAAGAAGTATTCTCAATGGCAGTTTCATAAATAAGTATTGACTCGATTTCGACTCGTGTCAAAATAATAACTAGTTCGTAATAAATTCTAAAAAATTCTAGAAAAATATGGAAAAATTACATAAAATAAAACAAACACAACAACATCCAAATGACATGCTCTATAACTAATAACCCACCCGAATATAATCAAACGCGTCCTAATGCGTTATTCGGCCTAAAACTATTTCTTCGATCAAACATATAAAAAGAAAAAATACTGCATACTTTCATTTATTCTGATAACTCATTTCTCACCATCTTCTCGACGTTATCATCATATATTCAGGTACACTTGACTCTCATCGATCATAACTCACGGCTGGCCTCGGCTCAGCACGCGGTTCATGAAACTGACTCGACTCGAACCAACGGTCGAACCGACTAGTTCGGTAACGTAAAACCCTGACTCGAGTCACGGGTTTTACACATAACCCATTAAAATGATTATTTTTAAAGATTTATTACGAGTTAGTATTATTTTTTAATTCGAGTCGGTATCAAGTCAACCCATATTTACAAAACTGTCATCTGCTTTTTCTCCAACGTCCTTCAATTCTCCTACCTTCTTCTTTGCACCAAAAACCAGATTCCATGTCTTCTTCTTCACCCTATGCAACCTTCCCCCAGCAACCCAATTGAACAACCATATAAACATCCCAACCAAACGTCAACAACAAAATAAAAACAGCAAGGGATGAAGCATAAAATTCGTGTTTTACAGCAGCTATCCAAGGCAACACCGTCCTGCACCAAAAACCTCAGGCTGGCCTCAAAACAGTAAGGATCAGCCACCTTTAGATGTTGGATGGAGTATGGTCATTCTCCCACTTCTGCGCTTCGCCGCCATGAATTCTGGTGAGAAGGTCGTCCACTGTGGACTTTTCCGGCGGCCTGAACTGCTGTGATGGAACCCATGATGCTGTCGACGAAGCAAAACCGGCATCTACCCCTCTGAATCTTCCATTACAAGATCTATTTCAGTGGAACTGCCATCACCATCGTCACCCCTTGCAACTCTGCCCACAAACAGCTGTAACTCCACCACCCATTGGCAGCAAGGGTCTAGGTGAGCCATCCCTTTGACCCAACAGCCAGAGAGGTTGTCAGGGTTGTGAGCGGCTGCCTTGAAATTCTTGTTTATAGTGGCCCATCATGCCATAATTTCAGACTACTCGGCCATGGACGGGATTCCAATTTCCAGTTTAGTTCTTTTCTTTCTTGTGGATTTAAGACTTAAGTTACATGATTAACAAGCTTATTATCAAGTAAAAAGAATATGCATGCAAGAAAATTAAGAATAGGGAGATAGGAAGGATACCCAAACATGGAGGAAGAAGAGGCATCGGTATGGAAGAGGAGAAGAAAATGCGAATGAAGGCGGCTAGGGTGAGGAAGGTGCCCCTTGCACCAAAAATGACGTCCTCTTTCAAAATATAAAATGAAAATGATGGATAGGGTCTGTGAAAACACCCCTACACCCATATTTCATTTAATTGAGTAAATAATAAAATGGGTAAATAATTAACCGGGTAGAATTAACCTGGTAGAGAATATAATACGTTCGGTCCTTCCTAGACCACATTCGGTCCTTCCTAGACAACGTCAAATATATATATATATATATTTCCATAGTCTTTACGGCTATACCAACTGTCTTTGTTTCATTATTGAACATAGTGAGATACTTGACTTGGGACTGACTTAGCTAGGACCTAGTGAGCGGTCTAGTTCTTCTTATAGGGACACCTGAGTGTTTGACCTAGACTGGCTATAGTGAGCCATACAGCTCATTAAGATATACACTTACTGAGTACTAGATTCTGCCATATGCTAGTAGGACCGCAAGACACCCTAGTAGAGCCATAGGACCTAGAATAGAGTGCCATGAGGGTACACATAGTTGACATAGATGTTAGTCCTCATACCTCACACATATATAGGTTTTCCTAATGTAGTTTAGACTAGTAGCCAGAAAAATTCTAAAATGTTTGCTCCAGTACCTAGTAGACCCTCAGGGGTGATCTTAGATTTTTGTAGTGACCTCAAGAGCTAGTCTAGCGAGATGACTCGAGCATTCATGGTCAGTCTAGCAAGACGATTTGAGCATGTATGGTCAGTTCAGTCAGATGATTCCAGCTTGTATGGCATGTTTCACTAAATGAATAGATGACGTGTGGTCCGTCCGGCCATATTATTAGCGAGCTA